>PVHX01027662.1:0-19102 GCA_004024805.1 Geosciurus inauris | reverse complement strand
ATGTCAGTCTACCTCCAGCTATTATTTTATAAAATGTCAAATTGTTGTATTTTAAAACATAATTGATTTTTTCATTTTTATCTTGATATTTCCTGTCACCCAGGCATATCCTGAATGTATGTCTATTATTCAAGTTATAATATAATTTCAGGAAAACATACTGATTTCTGGTGGAAATTTTTCAAATTATTCAAGTATAATAATATTAGTTTCTCATTTGCAAAAATAAACTCATTTACTGTCTGATACATCCTCATTGACCACCCAAGCCAACATGTCGACCTGTAAATCTCGGATCAACACAAGACTAGCAGAAGCCCTCTCAGAGGACTCTTTCCTGATTAACAAGGAAGTGGGAGGCAGAGTTCACCCTTCCACAGGATTGCAGATGCAATGATTCTTATTCTTGGTACTCTATTGTCTTAAGAGAAATATTTATAACTAAGTACAACTCAGTCCAAACTGCTGCTTTCAAATACAATATTTAGAGCCAACACTGTTTTCAAAAATGTATCATAATCATGAAAGAGCACCTAAAAAATTAAATGTATTGAAATCAGTAATCAGTAATAAAGATCAATTTGTACAATTCCAATCTTGAACGATTTCACCAAGCCACTGATCTGGGGTCTCTGCTGTTTTTGTTTTTGTCTCCAACCTAGGTTCCATGCACAGATATGGAACAAAAGAAGTGACACAAATAACTCAAGTCTATTGACATCTCAAAAGACAAATGTCTTTTGACAAATGTCTTTTGTCTAGTTTTAGAAACACATCTCTCTCGAACACTAAGTGTGAATGTCCAAGGTTTTACAATCTCCATGAGTCCATAATCCAGTAATCAAATAAGATGTTAAAGAATCCCCGTACCACAGTGAAAGTAAACCTACATGATCATCCACTTGCTTTGAGTATAGAATAATATTTATAATATACTTTCAAGAATGTTTCTGCTAGTGCATCTCTGTAGAAATGGCCAAGGATAAACTAGACAGCTTCCCCCATATCCCTTCCTGAAAAGCTTCTGAATTTACTGTTCTTGTTGCTTGATGTCATCTGTTTTGGTATGAGGAAAATGATTTCATGGCAAGTGTTTTAAGACTTATAAGAAAAAGCAACGGCTTTGCACATAGTATATTCAGTATCATTATTGATTACGAACAAAGTGATAAAGAAAAAAGCATACGGGGGAGAAAGGCAACCACAATGAGATGGAAATATAAAACAGTAACAGAGAAATCTCTCTCATTTTCACTTCTCTAAACTTTAATCTGAGAATTCTCATTAAGAAATCAAGATCACATCTCTTCTTTTCAAAAAGATAAGAGTAAAGCTCACTTATTAAAGTATATGTTAAGGAAGAGTTTTATTTCATGGTCTAGTCTCATAAACTTTAAATTTGTATTTAAACAGTTTTACTGATTTAATAACACTTCAAATACATGTTGCATTAAATTTATTTGAACTATCCATTTTCCTTAATTATAATAAATTTTTCCAAATGATTTCCCATTCATGGAAATTTTAATCATTAGTATGAATTAGTGAGAATTTATTCTAACTGGGTAAAAATTAAAGATAAATAAAAACAAGGCAAATTTTGGCATAATCACAATACTGTACCTCGGTTGTCCTATTCACCATCATCTGAAGCAGTGTTGTGTGGGAAAAAGAGGGAAAATATTACACAGTGCAAAATTAAGGAAACAGTCAATCTGCTTGCTGAAACTGGGTATACTACTCCAACATGCTAAAATGCAGTCTACTCAGAAAAGACGTCCCAAAACACTACACAATACAGTTGTTTCTTTCTAATTATTTTTTCTATTATTTATCAGTGTAAACAGAAGGAAGCAAAAATTTTCAATAGCCGATCCTCATTATTTAAAGAAAATTATCTTGCATTGAATTTTTTTTCTAGTGTACCCAATATACCCCGTCTTTCTGAAATACCTCTGAAAGAAATTTATCTCTTTTCATGAGCAGGAGTAATTTTGCATTATCACCAGTGCCTACTTCTTTATCACTCCCCAGGAAGAATCTGGCAGCACAGAGTTTCTTTAAACAGATGCACTCAGCTTTTACCTTGGATTGGACGTCAGCATTGTGGTCATTCTGAAGCAGGAGTGCAGCAGATTTGGTGTCATCTTTCCTAGCTGCAATGTGCAGAGCTGGCAGCCTTACTTTTCCTTTGGTATCATTCTCCAAGAGAATGGCCACCGCCTGGTTGTGTCCTTGCTGGAGGGCCACAGCTAGAGGAGTAAAGCCATCCTGACAAAATCAAGGAAGAAAAACATCTTCCGTTAACATCCAGATTCTTAGGATTCAGCTCCAAGCAGTAGTGTCTCTAAATTTTAAAGTAGTGATGACACTTCTGACACTGATAAGCAAGGTCAGAAGCAGATCACAATCAGTTATTTGTCACACTGTGGACTAGTTTAATCAGATTTCTTTCCTAAGTTCTCTTCTATAGATTTCTTTAAAAGATGTGTCCTAACAAAGCATACTACCTATAGAGGCATACTACCTATAGAGTGTGATTGTTCGGAAGCAGGAGTGTGATCAACTGTGTTTGTAAGGGGAAAATAAAAATTAGAACAAACCCTAAGGAAAGCCTGAAGGAAAATGTGGGACGATAGAGTGGAATCTAAATCTGACGGGGAATAAACACACAACACACACACACACACAAACACACACACAAATATGCAATCAACTATGTAAGTTGCTTAATGTCTCTGTATTAACTGGGAAAATTATAACCATTGTGAATGGAATGGTTATTTCCAATCCAATTTTGGAAGTTTTGAACATAATATGATCTAAAATTCTTTGGCAAATTAGAATAATCATTAATTCTGTCCTAAATTAAATTTTATATTAAGATCATTTAGATATAAAATGTATATGCTAGAAACATTTATAAACTAACTTTTAGCTCTAAAGTTAAAGGGAGAGCTAAGCAAACAATAGCACATAAGGCAAAGTTAGAATGAACTTAGGGATAAATAGATAATCATGCTAGAAAACTTGGAAAATCATGTTTTCTTTTTAAAAATATGTCTTTAGTTCTTGGGAAGGTGATAGGTAAATAGAAAAAATAGATATTCTAGGCTGTTCTATAAAAAAAAAAAAAAACCTCCTCAAGTCCCAAAAATTTAGAAACAAATCTTACAAGTTTTCATCCATATACAGAAGAGAGGTCAAGAAGATATACAGATACATGGTCAAGAGCCAGGAGCAGTGGTGTATACCTGTAGTCCCAGCAGCTAGGGAGGCTGAGGCAATAGGATTCCAAGTTCAAAGTCAGCCTCAGCAATTTAGTGAGGCCCTAAGCAATTTAGCAAGATCTGTCTTAAATTCTAATAAATAAAAAAAATAAATAAAAGACTGGGGATGTGGCTTAGTAGTTAAGCACCCCTGGGTTCAATCCCTTATACCAAAAAGTAAAAAATTTAAAAAAATTGTTAAAAGGAGGGTATAGAGGGCTGGGGTTGTGGCTCAGTGGCAGAGCGCTTCCCTTGCACATGTGAAGTACTGGGTTCAGTCCTCAGCACCACATAAAAATAAGTAAACAAAATAAAGATTTTTTTTTTTTAAAAAAGGAGGGTATACATTTAAAGATTACATTACAGAGATAATGGTAATTTACCACAATCTAACTACTGAATTTGTTTTCAATAATAATTTTAGAAAGCTAACTGAAGCCTTTTGGCAGAAAATAATTTTTCTCAAATGTATCACATTACATATGCAGTACTAATCCCAATAAGTAATTTTTTGTTTTAATATAGAATTTTAAGTATAACTGATTACTTAGCATAGAGGAAGAGTAAAGAATGTTGTGTCTGAAGATGAAAAACAGCAGCTAGCTTACATTTAGAACTTAAGCACAGATTAAGCATTCCATGAAAAGGGAAAATATAGTGTCATTATCATATACATATTTAATACCTCTTCAAACACTGTGATAGCTTATATTTTAAAAAGTGTGAACTTTTTTTTCATGGAAATAAACTATTTGCTCACAGAATGGAACTTTATTAGAGAGATATCAGCCATCAGTTTTGGCAACATTCAGGAAGAAGGAAGAGTAGAGAAATATAAAAATGGTACTGAAGGGACAGAGTACTCTCTTTGGAGAATTTAACTTTGGATCTCCACTCAAGTTTTATTGGATTTTATTCCAATCTATACCTCATTTAGAATGATATGTTGAAGTATCTCAACTAACTCCAGGATATCCAAGTTAAAGTTCAGTAGCTTCATTTTTCATCATTTATGTATCAATGCTAACTGTTATAATCATGAGAAATTTGCAACTGTAAATATTTCATCACACATGAGTTTCACTGCCATGTTCAATGATTCCATAATTATCTGATTTTTAAAATGGGCATAATGTCTTGATTAGTAATTAATTTTTGCAAATTAGAGCTAACAATCAATTTAGGGTGTCTCCTTTAGGCATAACCATATCTGTGCCCATGAGACTGTAGCAGATATTTAGCAATGCAGCATAGAATACCAAATGATAACCAACCATATGCCACTACAAACATATGTTTTAAAGAAAAAAAAAACAGAAATGATGCATTTGAAAGGGAATGTGCAAAGTTTAGTCGATGTGTGTGTTTTTTGATAATCATTAGGGTCAGTGCTGGAGTATTAATGAATTAAACTTTTATACATTCAATGAGGAAAAATTAAATTTAGTTATTAAAGTGATTTTTAAAATGAAACAAATAAGGCATGCATGTGTCCAAGCTAGGATTCAAAAACCCCATTCATTTGCAAAAGTTGCATTTTGGTACAGAAACCAGAGAGGGTTTTAAGTTTCTGCAGATCACGATGTAACATGGCCTCTACCAAAGCCGAGTACATAAAGGGGTATTTTTGGAATTAGACTAAAATGTTGCAAAGGTTTAGACCAAAGGAGCCTGAATCAGCTGAGAATGTCAGCAAGCTGAGTTTACCTAAGTCTTCCACTAGAGACATTAAGTCTATATGGTGACTAAGAGGACTCTGGTGTACAGGTTTCACCTGGTAAGTGATTCTGTCTTTAAAGTAAAAGAATATAACAGACAGATTTCCTTATTTTGGTGTATTTCTCAGAGATACAGTCTCTTCCTTACCCAAGCTTTGCCTGAAGATAATACATGCTACTCATGGACAGAATTAGAGTCTCAGGGAAAAAGGCCTCGAATCATAAACAATCACATTGTTTATGGCAAGGGTGCAAAATCTGTTCTGAACAGAGAATTATTTCATATTGGGCAACTGTATTTTCTGGTTATAAGTAGGACATGTGCTCTTATTAATAGTGATTTATTGGGATTGTTTTTTAAATGGGAATAAGCTGTCAGAAAGTGATTTCGGTTGGCTCCATAAAAAGTTTTCTCCCAAACATCCTGGAAATGGATTTTAATAGATTTTAATGACCTCCCCTTCCACTGTTGTATAGAAAGAAGTTCATGTTCATTTAACCTAAAGATTTAATTGTCTGGAAAGGACATTTAAAATTATCAAATTGTCCATATCAACCGTATGGACATTAAAAATTATCAAGATGGTTTCTTGGTTACAAGTTTCCACCAGTATGTTTCACTCCAGGCCTGGAGTTGTAAAATTGTATCAGTGGAGCTACAAAATAGAAAACAGAAAAAACAAAGCCTGCACACTTTGGTTAAAAGAGGTGAGGAGGGCATGTCCCAATGGAGCCCCTTTCCTCTCTCTTCCAGGTCACCCACTCCCAGCCCTTAAGGAGCCCCCAAGGCATTTTCTCCAGGCTCAAGGGCTTCAGGAGCATCACAAAGAAACTATTGTCCTGGAAAATCCCTGAATTTGCTCCTGAATCTGCCTAGGCTAAAATGAGATGGAAAATACAAAGTAAATTCTTCTTAGGAGGTAGACACATGTAGGAAAGGAAAGTGATGTTTTTCGAGTCCCTGCCCCCTCCAAATCCCTCCTATGATTAGATGGCCTGAACTCTTTGAAAGTGGACTGATGTCAAACATCCTGTTCAGTGGCTGCCATAATCAGAGTCACACACATATGGCATATTCCAGCTTCAATATGAATAGCATTTTAGTGACATATTCCTCAGGAAATTATGCCAACACAAATACTTGTGAATTATTTCTGATGGTAAGAAATTGTTCCTTCAAGGAACTGTATTGAATTTAACCAGATAAAATATTGACGAAAAGAGATAGTTAAGATTTATGGTAATCTACTTTTAAAATGGTATGTAGATCACAAAGGGTGGAATACGCCAAATTGACAGAGGCACGATTTCATGTATTAATAAATGGCTATGCATCTAAAGTGAAGGCATTAACTCATGGAACTGTGTGCACAAGCCTGGGTCATTCCTTTATGGCCACTCTGTAGATGTAATTGTAATATGAATATTCCCAGCATGTTTTAGATGAGTTAATGGAAATCCTTTGCAACTGGCATAAAAAATGTGGACATTAGGATCAAAGAACTTGAGACTTGGACTGGCAATCTTACCTCTGTCGCAGTGCTCTGATTAGCTCCATTTTCCAGCAAATATTTTACAACATCAATGTGATTCTCCTGGGCAGCCATGTATAAAGGAGTGAAGCCATTCTGAGGACAAATGATAAAAAAGATGACATCTCCAATCATTTATAAAGCTTAAACCATGGAAAAATACAGCATAAGGAAAGAGACACTATGAAGTAAACCTTTCAAATGATGAAGCTAGAGAGCATACTTTCACACTGAATAAATCATACATGTAGATACCATTATGAGACTAGTTCACACTGGACCAATTCCCACAAGTAGTTTGTAAAGAAATGAGGAGAAAAGGACATTTTTCTCACTTGCTGTTTTCATTTTAATACCAGAGATTCACATTTTTCATCTCCTAAAACTGCTAAATATACTTAATTATCTTAATATAGACATAGTTTTATGCTATATAGATATTCTATAGAGCATATAGAATTCTTACTACATATAATACCATATAAAATAATATATAATCTGTATTTATCAATTCATAAACTATTTAAACAGACCTATATTGTTTTGAATATATACAACATATTTAGCATTCCTAGGGATGTAAATTATTGCTTGTACCAGAATAGGCTAGAAGAAATTGCAAATTTGAAAGTTATTTTAAAAAGTCTGTATTTTACCATTCTGATTGAAATAGCATGGTCTGTACTGAACATGATTTTATTATTTTAAAGCCATTCTGAAATGTTACCATTTTTTTGTATTTAGTTAATTATTTACCAAAATCCAGATGCCAGTAGCTAAGTCATCACTGTAAAACAGTAACAAACAAGAGGAAACACACATGCCCTCATCGAGCACACATTACGGGGATATTACATTATTATGGACTCAGGTAAAAAAATTCACTTAAATTTACAACATGATTCTAAAACCAAGCTTAAATTGGCACATTTCATTAGATCCTTAGGAATAATATAAACCCCATTAAGAAAAAAACAAACACCAAAAAATTTTTAAAAAGAAAACTTGCGTAATAATCTATAAACTCTTAAAACCTAGCAATCCTTTCAAAACCACGTGAGATTCTTAAACATTGATAATTTCCTTAAACTTTCTATGCATTAACAAGAATATGTAAAAACAGATGAGCATTCAGAGATTTTTTTAAAAAATTAAAAGAAGAAAAATAGCACTGTAAAATTATTTTATTGACATACATTCTTCTGTATGCATTGTATTAGTGTGGAAATAGTATTCAAGTGGCCAAAATCCAGCAAAATATATATATATATATATGAAGAATAAATAATTTTTAACTTGACTATAAAAGAAAATCTGCAAGCTTAAAATGGTAGAAGAAAATTTAAAACTAAACAAGAAATATTTTAAGAGGAGTGAATTAACAATGTTGTAGGATTCAGGAATAATTTGCTGGCTAGATAGCATATTTTTAAAAACACAGCAAGCAGGTGAAATCTTGTATATTTTAAGAACAATGAAGAGGTGGCGGAAGGATGGAATTAGAGATTCAAAGGAAGGGAAAGCCAGGGAAGATGGTTAAAAACAATGAGTGGGTGTGGAATAGGATCTTTCATGACAAGTGAAAGGCAGGGATGCAAAAAGAGAAAAATAACTTTTAATCGAGTACAACAATTTGCTAACATTTTTCCTCCAACAGATTCTTGTAGCTAGATCAGGAGAAAGAAAAATAAACAGTGGTTGCCAGATCAACAGGGGAAAGGAAATGAACCATCCTTTGGCCTGTGCCTCTGTAACAGCCCCAGCCCTGGGTGGTGAGCTGTAGCAGGGCCTCCTCTGGCTGAGCAAGGCAGCAAATGTTAAGGACCAAGGAGACTCATAGCTCACCATGACTCATAGCTCCCTGACTTCCAAGGCACCCCTCAGGCACCTGTCTGCCCAGAATGTCTGCCTGTGTTCTTTTTTTTTTTTAAATATTTTTTAGTTGTAAATGGACACAATATCTTTATTTTACTTTTATGTGGTGCTGAGGATCGAACTCAGTGCCTCACGCATGCGAGGCAAGCGTCCTACCACTGAGCCACAATCCCAGCCCAGCCTAAGTGTTCTTGAGTATGGTCTCATGCTTCCTCAGACTTCTTCCTTGTCACCCTCCCAAGGGTTTTTTGGTTAGCTGAATAAAGGCCCTCATATGTATCAATATCCTCATCTTTGGAACCTGTAAATTATCTTATATGGTAAAAGGAACTTTGCATACATGATTAAATTAGAGACCTCGACACCTGGAAGGTTTTGCAAGGGTCTTCATGAGAGGAAAGCAAGAGTTCAGAATGAGAGAAGATGCTACACCGTGGGCCTTATAGGTGGAGAAAGGGACCATGATTCAAGGAATGCAGCTCTAGAAGTTGGAGCTGGCAAGGAAATGGATTCTCACCTAAAGTCTCCAGAAGGAAACAACAATGTCAACTCATTGGATTTAACCCAGGAAAATTAATTTCCAAAACTAGGAGAAATAAATTTGTTGTTGTTTTAAGCCATTGTACTTGTAGTAATTTGTTATAGCAGCAACAGGAATCAAATACACTCCCTAGGAGTTGCTTCCTAGGGAGAGTAGAAATAGGAGGTGTGAGCTGGTGCTCCTGAGGTGCAGATGAAGCCAGGGATGGGAAGAGCGGAGGCGCCAGCTGTAGGCCAGGGTCCAGGCTTGGCAGTCCTCTCACCATAGTTCCTGTGTGGAATAGCAGGGACTCCAAGTCTATATACAGATTTGCCATGTTGTTCTAAAGACTTAGTTGTTAAGTTAGGCCACTTATTTAAAATATCTATACCATCTAATTTTAAAAATCGTAAGTGGGTCCCTTTCGTACTCTTACCTGTGGACCTGCAAGTATTAAAGGTATATAGAGTGGTAGAAAAAAAAAATCAAGGCTTACAAAATACAGTAAACAGAGGGGAGAAGACCATGGTAGGAAACTTTAAGATCCTGGTGAGAGTGCATTACAAATACCATTTGTGTGCAATGTATCATAACGTTGTGTGCCAGGACTTCCAGCAGAGGAGAAAAGCAAATATGAAGAACAATAAAAATAAAAATGATCCATTGAGTTTCTGCTATGCTATCCACTGTGAGAAATGCATTCAATATTTGTTCTCGAATTATAGTGATTGCATGCCCCAGTTTGCCTAGGATAGCCCACATTTCTGCAAAGTATCCTGGAGTATCTCAGTTTGGGTGATTAATGACCCAGCCCCACTTCTAATACTTAGCATAGTGCTGCAACTTTGGCATTATTTCCCCCATTCAAATGGAGGCAGCTAAGGTCCAATACATAGGCAATGTGGTCAAAATCTCTTAGCTAATAATTGAACTAGTAACGACTGGCGTTCATGAATAACCTTCTTATAATGGAGCTGGGACTTCATCTGTAGCTAAGGGGTCCTTAGCCTGGCTATGAGATAGAATCTCCCCCCTAGAAACTGTTAGAAATGCCTAGGTACCACTCTACCACCCTACTCCTACCAAACTGGAGTCTCTATGTGCAAAGCCCAAACACATGCACTTTATATAAAACTCATTTTTTGAAAGCACCGAAAGAAGTTTTTTTATAAGTGATACAGAATGGTTGACTGGTTTGGGGTAGGAAGTACCATGATTGCATCTGCGTTTTAGAAAGTTTACTCCGGTAGGTAATAATGAACAGTTTGGCTTGGGGTGGTGGGAGATGAGAATGGAAACATGGTGTTAATCAACTTTTGCAGAATTCGCAATAGGGTACATAAAAGAAGGAAACATGAGCTAAGGTGACACTGGTTAAGATATGAGGGAGCTGTTTACTGATATAAAACACATGAAATGAGACAGTAAAGATTTAGTGCAGATTCTAAAGATGTGCAAATGATCCTTTCTTACCTTACTGCTATTTAACAGGAAACAGCCCACTGGAGAATGGGAAACACTCCTCTGAGTAATTAGGACAGAGCCCAGCAGCACATTAACACCATTGTAAACTTTATAGGAAAGCATTCATCTTCACACATAAATGACTTAACTACACAGCATTATTGGTCTCTGTGTACAAGCAGTAAGGCACTTGCCCATTGTGTGTCAATGTTTTTCTAAAGTAGTCTGAATGCATGTAAACATTATATAGTTTCTCAGGTTGATACATAAAAATAATAAAAGATAACTACTGCAGAGATTGATATTGGTGGGTTCAAGAAGTACAGCATTAGCAGTTGTTAAAAGTATTCTGGTATAACCCATAGGTGCCTCTCGCAAGTAGTCATTAAATATTTTGAACAAGCTGGGCGCAATGGCGCACGCCTGTAATACCAGCACTTTGGGAGGCTGAGACATGAGAATTACAAGTTCAAAGCCAGCCTCAGCAATGGCGAGGCACTAAGCAACTCAGTGAGACCCTGTCTCTAAATAAAACACAAAATAGGGCTGGGGAAGTGGCTCAGTGGTCAAGTACCCCTGAGTTCAATCCCTGTTACCAAAATAAACAAACAAGTAAATAAATAAATAAATAAATATTTTGAACATTATCCCTTCCCATAGGAAATTACTAATTATCTGTCATTCGGTTATATTTATTCAACAGAAAATGTGTTTGGTGACTCTTCACTATAAGGCATTGTTGTTTAGACTTAGTGATTCAGAGACAAAAGATAAAAATCTCTGTTTGTAAGGACTCACCGTCCAGAGCTAAGATGAACAAGTTAGCAAACGACAGTTCAGTGAACACATACATATTAGTTGATTTTTTTAAAGTTATATGTTAGATATAAGGAGAATATAGATGAAGGATACAGAACTCAGCTATCTAAGGAAATTTTATCTGAAGGATGTGATTGGGAGTGACTCAGTGTGAACTGACTCATGGAAACACCCGAGTTAGACACAGAAGAAAAGGTGTTTCAGACAGAAGAAACACCATGAAATGAGAACACACGGGATAAATGGGGACCTGCAAATAATTCAATGCTAGCAGGGAGAGGAGGTAGAGAGGCAGGGATCAGTCCCATTGGCCTTGCTGGGCAGTCTGGATTTTATTTTTAATGCCTTGAGAATCACTGAGTTTTAAACAGGGGTTCACCATGAACACATTTGCATTTTAAGGAAATTACATTGCCAGGAATGAAGAGGATGACTTGGAAAGTGGCCAGACTATAGTATAGAAGAGTGGAAAGAAGATTTTCATCATAATCTTGATAAGAAATGAGATTTAGAGGGGCTGGGGTTGTGGCTTAGTGGCAGAGTGCTTGTCTCGCACATGTGAGGCACAGGGTTCGATCCTCAGCACCACATAAAAATAAGTAAACAAAATAAAGATATTGTGTCCATTTATAACTAAAAAATTTTAAAAAAAGAAATGGGATTTAGAAATATTAATATGATTTTGTTACTTTAAAATATAATTTAGTATTCATGCATTTATATTAAACTCATGATTGAAAAGATTAGATGTGGCTTCTAAGTTCTCAGGTATATTAAATAGTTAAAACTTTTTTCCAAATTCAGAAACTTTGCTGTATTTTAGAGAATTTAAACACATAATATTAACTTTTCCCCCTTTTATGTCAGTAATATAACTATGACCCAGTAATGAGGTTGTAGCTGTTAGTGAGAATTTCTTTAGGTAATCAGATTATTTTGGTAAACTGAATGAACATGAGCTAATATTTAGATATCTACTTATCAGATGTAAATTTATTGAAACTTGGAAACATACCAACAGCAGGTAAATCTGTTGACATTTGCATGCCATTTTCAAAGAAATTATACAGAGACAAATAATGTGAATATGCAAAGTAGTAAATGATTCAACATGAATGTTTTTAACAGGGACCAAACCACTAAGAACTAACATTATTACCAATTTTTTAAAATGTTAATATTTATTTATATGTTTGTTTTTTTTTGGTGCTGGGGACTGAGCCCAGGGGTACTTAAGCACTAAGCCACATTCCCAGCCCCTTTTAACATTTTATTTAGAGACACAGTCTTGCTAAGTTGATGATAGTTCTCAGATATATTAATTAGGGCCTTACTAAGTTGTTGAGGCTGGCTTTGAACTCACCACCATCCTCCTGTCTCAGCCTCCCAAGTCACTGGGACTACAGGCATGCACCACCACATCCGGCTTAAAATTCTAACTTCAGGCTTAATTTTGCTAGCACATATGACTTTATTCTCTTTATTCTTCTGTTACAAAAATTAACATTCATCAGTTGGAGGACTTTAAATGACTGATTATATAAAATTACTTTTAATATAGACTCAATGTTAGTATTCAGTTTGAAAATTCTATCTTATAGCACCAAATTTGTTTTAAAATTTTCCACTAGATACTAGACTACGTGTTTTGAAAATAACAAACAGATCCTACCCTAAAGAGTAGATAATATAACATATTTCACAGAATAGATCCATACAGAATCAGTAATATTTATTGCCCAACATGAGTAAAAGCCTATTTAAGTATACTTTTTTTTTTGCAGCGGGGTGGGGCGGGGGGTACCGGGATTGAACTCAGGAGCACTTGACCACGGAGCCACATCCTCAGCCCTATTTTGTATTTTATTTAGAGACAGGGTCTCACTGAGTTGCTTAGCACCCTGCTTTTTCTGAGGCTGGCTCTGAACTCACAATCCTCCTGCCTCAGCCTCCTGCTAAGGCTTGTGACACTGCACCCAGGTAGGAATACATTAGAAAATAATTATTACAGGTTTTAAATATTTTTGAAAATCAAAGATCTCTTAGCTAGATAGATACATAGAAAATGTCAACACATCCTAATATACTACCACCATGCTAAAGCTATTCCTTAGATAATTTTGTAGATCAAGTATAAACTAAATCATAGTCTCTGAAGTCAAGCATGGAAATTATGAAAACTACAAATGGTTTATAAATTAATATCTCTGCAAATTGCTCGTTATTATTTTATTTGTTCTTACTTTTAGTCCAATGTTACTAGGCTCATTAAGTATATTTCAATGATTAAAAGAAGTTGCCTTGTTTTTTGAAGATGGAAATACTATAGGCAAAAAGGAAGTCATCATTTTACAGTTGAGGAATCTCTGACCCAGAGACTGTCTGACTGCCAAGTGGACTGACCAGTTATAGAAATAAGGGAGAAAACTGGAGGTGAGTGAATACAACAGTGGCAAAGATGCTTCAAGACTCTTACCCCATCCTTCTCATCTTTTGGACAAGTGTCATTCTCTCTGTGTGGCTTTATTTAATGCTTTATTAAAAAAAACTTTTAGTACATAGTGTGTGCTTAATAAATATTTTAAAAGGTGAATAAATAAAATAGAATAGAATCCAAACTCCTTTTTTTGTGTGTGGGGGTTTCAATATATGTCTGAAAATTCTTTGACAATTCTTTCAAAAAGTGAAGGCAACTTCATTTAAATGCAGGACATCTTAGTAGTTTGCTTTGAAGGTATTAATTATAGTGGGATGGTTGGTATGTGACTTTGAAGGCTAGGGTTTAAAATCCATAGCCCTTCAGCATTGCTCTCTCTTTTTTGGGTCATCTTTTCTGGAGGAAATGAGCTACCAAATGAGATGGCACTCCAGCAGCAGCCACTCATGTGGAGACTCACATAAGAACAAACTGAGAACTCCCTCCAACAACTAGAATCAACTTGCTAACTGGGAGAACAACCTTGGCAGTAAATCCTTTAACCTCAAAAACTTTAGCCCTGGACAACATCTTCACTGTACTCTCCTGAGAGACTCTGAACCCTAAGTGCACAGCTCAGCCACCACTGAATTCCTGGCCCATAGAAACGGCGATGATAATAAATGTTGATTTTTGTTTTAAGCTGTTACGTTTGGGAAAAAATTACTATGTGACAATTGCTAACCAATACAACTTCCACGAGGTCCACCTTGTCCACCTTGTCAACCACACCTCTTTCCACTCTCACCCCCGCCAAGCTGCTTCCTTTTTCTTTTTTTTTTATATTTTTTTAAAATATTTTTTTAGCTGTAGATGGACATAATGTCTTTATTTTATTGCTTTTTGTATGTGGTGCTGAGGATCGAACCCAGGGCCTCAGGCATGCGAGGCAAGCGCTCTACCGCTGAGCTACAATCCCAGCCCCTGCTTCCTTTTTCCTTAGGTAAGAAATTTACATCCTGGGCAGTCAACTTCAGATTTTGCAGTCACATAACTCCTCAAATGCCATCTAACCTGGAAATGCTAAAAATAAAAGATTTAATAGGACTTCCCTGTTTGAAGTTGACTGAGTTATGGCTATTCAGCAAGGTCTTCCCTATGCATAAATTGCCAAGACAGTTTTGTTTTTGTTTTTAAACTGTGTTGTGTACCAACACAGTTGGTACAGTTAAAACTGGTGAGCACATCAGGGATCCTTCTTGTAGAATGCTGTTTTAAGAGTTAGCAGGGTGATAAAGCACAACAACAAAGCAGCTGTCACCATGTATTAGCTTTCATGACAGTGCTTCAGAAGCAGGAAAGAGTAGATCTTTGCAAAAAAGAAGGATGGATGCAATAGTTAGCTTGTGTTTATTTGCCTAGTTGAAGCAATATGTAGCCTAAGAGAGCTTGAGCAATTTCAGTTTAAAATGTTTATAATCGGGGCTGAGGTTGTAGCTCAGTGGTAGAGCGCTTGCCTGGCATGTGTGAGGCACTGGGTTTGATTCTCAGCACCACATATAAATAAATAAAGGTCCATTGACAAGTAACAAACATTTTCAAAAAATGTTTATAATCCCCTTAGTGCCATGTGTTATTTGCCAGTTTTTTGGGAAGTATTATGTATACTCTGCACCTACTGCAAAACACCATCAACAAATTTCATGACTGTCTGCAACAACAGAAAAGTGGGAATGGTTATAGACAGCTCAGGCTTTCAAATTAGTGAAAGATGAATTCTCCTTCTGAAGATGTTCCTGACTTTTGCAGGCAGGTTGGCTTAATGATTTAGGCTTTTACACAGAGCCAAATTCTTTAGCATCCTCAACCATGAAGCTTTTTATAAGACACCACTGAGAACTGGATAATACCTCCTTGAAGTACCATCCCTGAAACTATGCTTCTTTGAATTAGCATTATGAGAGAGAAGGTTGGGAAACGACATCCCTAAATTATCACCAAGCTTTAGGATCAGGATGATTCAAATTATTTCCCTAAATATATTGTGAATGCACAGCTGCAAAGGATGTTTAAAAAAAACCAATGGGTACTAATTGTAGTCACTAAAGTAAAGACTGCTTTCTGTACTCTGGGTGTGGGTGTACTTCGAACAAAAGAACAAAAACTATGATTATACACTTGGTTGGTAGTTAATGAAACAGAACCTCTCTCCTCATCTTCTAACAGCAAGCAGGTCACAAATGGTTTAAACCAATCAACACATACATTCTCTTTAATACAATGATTTGTTCAAGTTTGCACAAGAGAATTAAGCTGCTCCAGTCAATCAAATACAGGATTGTCTTTTGGAAAACTGGGACAGAACAGTTCTCTTATTTTAACTGTGAATCAGGAAAAAAACGTGGCTCCAATCTTAGGCCCACAAAGAAAGTCAGATTACAATAAAGTTTACATTACAAATTATAACAAAGAGAAAGAATTTGAGTCCTTTGTTAGAAATGAGCCACATTGGAGGGACACACAGAAATGTGTCCTGGAGCTCCCCCTACCTATTTAAATTTTCTATTTATGAAAGCCAAGAAATTCTGTTTTTTATTTATCCAAGTAAGAGGTGAGTACTTTTCTTATTTGCAATCAGTGGCACCCTAATTGATATAACATTTAAACCAAAATGGAGCCTATATTACTAGCATTAGTTTGGTTTTTTTGAGCACTTTCTAAGAACTTGGTAGAGAATTATAAGACATATCAGAAATAATAGTATTAAAAGCTTAATTTATTATTATTTTGGTTAAAATATATTATTCAATAATCCTAAGAGATCTGCAGAGAAAATCTAAAAATAGCTTTATCAAGAAGATATATTCCATGCTTGTATAATTTTATCAAAATGGATTCTACTGTCATGTATAACAAAGAAGAGCCAATTAAAAAAATGAGGTCAAACTACAAAAAAGCCAATGGATCAGTTTCAAGGAAGTAAATTAGCTCTTACAAGCAATGAGATTCCAAAATACTTTTTTTCTGTGTACATGGAAAATATAAAATGAGGTATTCAGTAGTAGATTTTCTTCCATTGTTATTTCTGCATATACAATGCTAACTTTTATGTAAATTGTCAATAGAAATGTTGAGTTTAAATGCTCATTATGTTACATAAAATTTTATACTAATGTGTATACATGCCTTTATGATCCACATGTGATAAATAATTTTAATAATACAAATTAAATTTTGTAGACATAACACTGATAAATTTCTATAGAAGTAATAAAATTGTTTGACTATCAGAGATGAAGCTACCAGATTGATGAATAGTTGAATTTTGAAACTGGTGGAAATTAATTCACTGAAATACTTCTAGACTTCCAAATTGCTGAACAGCGTAGATTATAAGGTTCAGATCTTCAATATGTAGTATGATTTGCTTGGCAGTAACAGTGCTTTAGAAATGTATATTATTGAATAATCTCACAAGTGACCCAATAACTCAGAAGCAAGAGAAAATGTATTACCTCTAAAAAAAATATTGATACTCTGTACATCCAGGTCCACAACCCTGAGAAAATCAAGTCAGTAATAATCACCATAGGATGTTTTATTTTTCCTTAACAGAGTAAAATCCATAAAACTGAATAATTATCTTGAATTAAGTCACAGTACTAACTTAACTGATCATTGTTTTATTATGTTGAGGTTAATTAAATATAAGAAGAATGAAAGAACTGTGACTTTCTTTAAACTACTCAAGTAAGCTATAACTCTTTTACTTCTCTTACATATTATAGCAAAAATATATTTCGATGAATGATTGCCAAATAGTTTTCTTATTTCTACACACTATCTTTGAGAAAATAAAATGCTGCTCCATGTCTCTAAAAACAAATCTATCATAAAAATATATGATTCATTTAGACCAACTTGTCCAAAGCCACATTTCTGATAACTCCTGTTTCCACAGCTAGTAGCCTTGGCTTTGTTAATCCAGGTAGAAGGTAATAGTATAGCATTCTTTATTGCCTAAGGTCTACATCCAGAAAGTCTAAATCTTTAACCAAATGAAATTATTGCTTCCTTCAGCAATGTCGATCATTTTTGTCATTTAATGATTACTGTTAAAATGATAGAGTATTTTGCATGTCAAATCAAAAGACGTGTAGTTTGACAGCGTGCTGACATAAACACACTGACATAGTTCATGGAATTCAAAGATTTTAAAAAATTTCACAAAGGAAAAGTTTCATTTCCATGGATTCCATAATATTTACTGTAAGTTTTCTCAGTCATTCAACAGTGGGCAGAATTATAAAGATATTTTTACTCCATGTTGGAAATTCAGTTTGGATATAAACAAGGTATCATTTCAAATCATTTTAAGTGAATTTTATGTATATAGAGATTAGAACAGTAGGACAAGACCTGGGGATATAAATAGGTTCAGTAATTTTTGAGCAATACAGGAGTCAAGCACAATGAAAGCTTTAATATAAAACTCTTCCATTTCTAAGTGTGGGGTTTTGTCGTGCTGACTTACCCTTATCAAAGCACTTTCAAAAGCTGCTAGGGAGTTAGAACAGGTGGTGCTCCAGGCAGTGCCGAGATCAAGAAGGGAAGTAACCCAAGTGATATACTCAATATTTAACAGCTGCTTAACACACTCTAGTTCACCATTTGCCAAAGATACAACTTCAAAGAATAAATATTTTCCATGTAATAATCCATGTAGATAACTCATGGGTTCATTGAGTCACATAGACAGACTTATGTCCTTTGGAATATTTATTTGTAATTTATAACTTAAATATATTCACATTCGTAAAGGATTTAAGGCTACTTAAAATAATTTTATAGATGTATTTTATATACATATAAATGTATTTTATATCTATGCACATATATGCATAGTGTATATGTCTGTTTAGATATATGTGTGTGTGTGTGTGTGTGTGTGTGTGTGTATTATTGGACCTGAACATATTTAGTTGATCTCAGTCGTGGTCAGCAGAACCCACATTGAAGTAGGTACAATAAATTGAACAGTTGGATCTTGGCAACCATAAAGAAAAGGAAATGTGACCCATAATGTGAGTTTCCATATTCTAAGAAAAGTCAACTTGCCTTTTATTTGTTATCTAAAATGTTAATTCCATACAAAGGACAGAACACACAGAAGCTGTCTGTCTAAATGTGCCCAAGATTGTTCCTTGGAAGTGCCTGTCAAAGGAAAAATCACCAACAAGTGACTGGAAGGTGAGTTTCTATCCAGGGAAATAAGCCCTGATTTGTATATGAGGTAACAAAGTGGACTCAAGATGTACCCTTACAGAGACAGGGGTCCAATGGAAAGACATCTTACAGCAATCTTTTCCTTTAAAAAAGTGTGTTTGATCAGATTTTAAAAATCTGTATGCACAAGTTCTTATTTCCAAAATATGAAAGTCATAATTTGGGCTCCACTAATTTTAAAGGAAGATACTACCTCTAAAGCT
>PVHX01027661.1:0-19108 GCA_004024805.1 Geosciurus inauris | reverse complement strand
GTACCGGGAATTGAACTCAGGGGCACTCGACCACTGAGCCACATCTCCAGCCCTATTTTTTCTGTTTTATGTAGAGACAGGGTCTTACTGAGTTGCTTAGTGCCTCGCTGTTGCTGAGGCTGGCTTTGAACTCGTGATTCTCCTGTCTCAGCCTCCCAAAGTGCTGGGATTACAGGCTTGCACCACCGTGCCCGGCTCTGATGCTAGTTCAATACATCTCATTGTAAGATAGATATCATTGTGTGAAATATGATGTGTTATGTGGGTGTAAGAGATGTTAACAATTAAGATTGGAATGGAATAAAATAACTTGTGATTGCCTGGGTCTTGACACCAAGTCAACCATGAGTATTTCTGTGAATTAAAGCTGATGAAAGATGTAGCTTGAAATTCATTGTTATTCAATAAATTCTGACATTATGCAAAAACACAAATGTGTCTGGTGTATGTTAATGGCATAGCTTGCTCATGACAAGTATCCATTTAAAAGTTAATAGAGAGTCAGGCATGATGACACATTCCTATAATACCAGCAACTTAGGAGGCTGAGGCAGGAGGATCACAGGTTCAAGGTCAGCCTCAGTAACTTAGCAAGATCCTGTCTCAAAATAAAGGGCTAGGGGTGTAGCTGGTGGTAAAATGCCCCAGGGTTCAATTCCCAGTACCCAAAAAAAAAAAGGCTAGATATAAGATGATAACAGGAATATCTAATTATAACAGGGAATTCATCACAGGCCAAGTATAGCTTTGCAGAGTCTTTATCAGCTGGGTGACGTGAGCTGAGCTTTGAAGATGGAGCTGGTGCTCAGATATGCCAGTAGCTGGTAGATACATTACAAACAGTTTTCTAACACTAATGTACTCAGGCGTGTTTTCAGAAAAGCTTAGCCATGTTAATTTATGTCCACTCCTGTTTGGAATCACTTTCTTTCTTTCTCACATGCAAGGCTATGATTATATCTCATATGTCTTTGCCCATATGAGCCATTTCTTTCTGATCCTGACCAACCATCCTGAAGAATAAAATGTCCTCTTACTTGAAGGATGTGTTTGTATTAGGTGTAGGCATTCAGTTCTGCTAGGATGCAGCTTCTGCCTCCCTAAGGGACACTTACTTGGCATTCCCTTCATTAATTTGATTTCCTGTCTGTTTCACGGAGGGTCTCAAGGGGGATGGGGCAGCTAGCAGAAAAATGTCATGACCAGAAGAAGTAAGTTCAGGATTTGGGAGTCCAAGTAGTTAGTCTTTGGGGCTTCTTCCAGCCTTACATTGCTCCAAGACTCTGGAATTTTCTCTGTAGAGCAGGAAAGAAAGCACCTGCTTTGAGCCGGGCACGGTGGCGCAAGCCTGTAATCCCAGCACTTAGAGAGGCTGAGACAGGAGAATCGCAAGTTCAAAGCCAGCCTCAGCAACAGTGAGGTGCTAAGCAACTCGGTGAGACCCTATCTCTACATAAAACACAAAATAGGGCTGGGGTGTGGCTCAGTGCTCGAGTGCCCCTGAGTTCAATCCCCAGCACCAAAAAAAAAAAAAAAAAAAAGAAAGCACCTGCTTTGGACTCATGCCATGGCTTCAATCCCACGTCTACCACCTCCCTGCTGGGAAGCCTTAGAGTTGCCCAAGTTTCCTCAGTTTTTTTTCTTATCAGCAAATGGCAGTACTAATAACTACTATAGTGGGATAATTGTTAAGTAAATACCATTTTGATAACTTTTAGGTTAGAGTGCACTGCCTTGAATCAAAGTAGAAACCTTCTACTCAACAGCAGAAAGCCCGCCTCTTATTTCTTCATTCAACTAGCAAGATTCCCACTGGTGGCTCACTGCTTCTAAGAAGTGTATCCTAGGAGATGGTAGTGCTAGGAGATGGCGATGAACAGTGTTGGTACCTGCCCTGCACCTGTTTTCCTCCCTACAGAGTTCTTGTTTGTTTAAGAATCTACACTTCCCCATCAGAGTTCTTCCTCAGGAGAAGCTGGGACCATCTTCACCATAGGGATGGGCCTTATTTTCTCCAAAAGTGAGTTATCCCATTCTATTCCTTCTGCTGGTCTTGAAAGATGTGTTTGTGTTGGATGTGGGCAGTCAGATCAGGAATGAGCCTGTGAAGAAATCTGAAACAATAACAAGGTGACCTTTGCTGTGAAATAACTTAAGAAGAGTCTTTTCTTGTTTCCTCTGGACATGGTTGTTTGTAGACATGAGGCATTTCACCACCAGGCTAGAACTGGACACAACCACAGGAAAAGGACAGGAAAACACAGCTAGAGCCGCTACACTAGGCCAATCCTGAAATATTAGACTTTTGGTTTCTCTGATATAATTTTTTAAGGTAGTTTAAATTGTGATTTCTGTCCCCTATGGCCAAAGACATCCTAAGAGATACAAGAGTAGTTAACACTAAGAATCCCTTTACTTCTAAAGCAGTTACCTTGAGAAGGATGCACCCAGTGACAAGCAGCCCCCAACTCTTGATGGTGAAGGGGGATGCTAGACTAAAATCAGAGTTCCACATGTGTCTGATTACCTAGCAGCCATGTTTTCTCTTATTAGCCCAGAAAGCTCAGGAATAAGTCACACAGCAAGGTACTTAAGGAAAAGGAACTGATCCTGGGGTGGATACATGAACCAGTTTTCACTCAAGAGGTGGAAGGAAAGTTTGCTGGGGAAAGGCATCTAAGGAGGAATACCTGCCTGTGCTACCTCTGCCTCCTACCTTTGAACACAGTGTGTGAAGACCAGATGTGTAGACCCAGGATGGACAACTTAAACTCATGATAGGATGACCAGGAGAATCTCAGAGACACCAACCCCCAGACTCAGGATCACTGAGCTTCTGTGCCAGCTTCCTACCCCTGGACTTTCTCAGAGATGAGAAAAATGAACCCCTGTAATCAAAACTAGTTTTGATTGGGCATTCTATTACTCTCTACCAGAAATATCCTGATCAAGCTGGTTAGAGGCTGCAGCTACAAAAGCTGGGGCTATTATAGTCAGTGTGTTCATATGTTTTTCTGACATCTGAATCTATTTGCTTTCCCCTAAATTACCCTAGAACCTGTTAGAAGGAAATCAACCCTCCATCTATCCCCAAAAAATCCATCCCAAAGAAGACAGGAATTGAAGCCAAGCCTTGAGACCAGTTCTCATGCCTGACTCCCTATTTAACTTTAACTTCACAATAAGCAGGTGAAATATGTTTTCTTTCATTACCCTGAGTTTGACAACCAGCAAGAGGACCTTGGGTAGCTACCCCTCCAGCCCACCCATTGTGTAATATGTCAGAAAGTACACATGGATAAATTTATCAGTGACAAGAGTAGCCAGAGGAAATTTTCTTTGTTCTTGAGATTTATAGAACTGAGAAACATATCCTAACCACATGATTAGGATCATATAAACATCATTTGGCCACAAACATCCACCTGTGGGAAAATGCCCACCAGTCTGCAATAGCCCATCTCCTATATAGGCTGCCTCCAAATTACTTCCTGGGTAAGATGGCCTTTAGGATGAGAATCTCTGACATCTGATCAGCTAGCTCATCATAATTAACTTTTATCTCTACCACTGCCTTACCTCTCAACTAATTGGCTTCCTTGCTGCAGTAAGTGGTCTAAGCCTATGCATGGTAACAGGATAACCCATGAGATTGAATACCTTGGCCCCAAGGGCTAGGTAGAGAAATAAAATGCTGCTTTTATTTTGGCATATCTAATAAAGAAACTCCCACTTCAGAAGGACTCAATTTGGTTTACCTGACATAATTATGTCAGGGCTAATCTCTTCCATGAACTCAAGAGCAAGAATAAGACCCAAGTGTGCTGAAACACCAGGAAATGCCACAGATATAGAGTCTTAAACTCAAATGAGAACAAGAAAGCTCAGTGTGACACAAGGACTCTCAGATCACAGTATTGGTAGGCAAAACTCCAAGTCTAAACCATACTCAGAACTTAGAAATTATAGCAATGAGAGAGATTTTCCAAAAGTAAGGCAGAGCCTGTTGGAAAGGAGCCTACACTCCTGACCTTGGTTGAACTTTGTCCTCCAAGTCAGGGACCATTCACTTATTCCATTAGTCAGTTTGGGATCCAAAATATCTACCTTTAAAAGTTGCCGTGAGGATCAGAGATGGTATCTATGAAGCTCTTAGCACTGAGCCTGGCAATGTGGAAGGTACATAGTTAACAGCTGTCAGTGTTAGTGAGTACAGCCTGCAAAGAAACGGAAGATGAGAAAACAGTCTTTCCAGAGAGATTCTTTAGAGTCAGTAGTCCTCTGTGATCAAATCTGATGGCTGAAAGGGACTTCAAACAAGGTCAGACTATGAAAAAAGGCCACAAACCAGAATCTTCATGTGTTTGAGTTGGAAATGGTCCCAGAGTGAGCTTGGAGGGATGCTATAAACTTTGCCTGCCCCCAAAGCATACCTTTCACTCCTTGCAGCCTTTCTGGAATCCCACTGCATTTAGCAACTTATTGTTACTTGGGAAGTGACATAGACATCAGTTGATCAACACTTAATTGAAAATCTATTCATGCTTAAAATATGCCTAATAGATTCAGCCTCACTCTCCTTTTCGTGGGCTTTCCCTAACCCGTCCAGGTGGATTGGCCACTCTTTTTTAGTGCCATATGTGTCATCCAGAATAATTAATAACACTTGTGTCCATTTTCCAGGTCTATATCCCCCATTAAATTACAAATTCCTAAGGACTGGGACTCCATATGAATATTTTTATGTCTGCCCAGAGCAGTGGAATAATGTTTGTTGGATGAGTAAATGGATACATGTATGGGTGGATGAGGACCATCTACTGGGCTCCAATGACACAGGGATCAAAGTTTTCCTTTTTTTAATTTATTGTCTCAAGGAACTGACTCTAGATGACAGAAAATCAATTAAAAAAAAACAAAACAAGACAGCCATGTGTGGTGTGTCATGTAAGCTCAGCTGGGGTCTTCCAACTGAGTAGAGAAAGAGGTGTGTGCTCTGAGGAACTTTACAGAGGAGGTAATGCTCAATTTGGATCTGGATCCCCTTGGACCATCAAGAGTCAGCAACACAGTAGTTGGAGGGAAGGACATTCTGGGCACAGGAACAGCAGGTCCCATGCAGTGAAAGCATGAATGGCAGGAGCACAGCAATGGCTCAGAGTCCACGCAGGTCAGGGACAGAGAAGGTGGGGAAAGGCAGGATACAGCAAGGGATGCAGGGAGGACCAATCTACAGGACTGTATCCCTTAGGAAATCTGAATTTTGTCCTGGAGAAACTTGGAAGCCTTTTAAGAAAGAATAGTGGGAGTAGTGGCACATGTTTCTAATCCCAGCAACTCAAGAGGCTAAAGCAGAAGAATCACAAGTTCCAGGCCAGCTTGCTCAAGATTCTGTCTCAAAATTTAAAAAATAAAAAGAACTGGGGATATAACTGAGTGGTAGAGTCACTGGATTAAGTCCCCAGTACCAAAAAGAGAAAGAGAAAGAGAGAGCAAGCGAGAACATGATAGAATTTGCATTTTTAAAGATTGCTCAGCAATATGATATGTGGAAGCTAACACAAAATAAGGGGTGAGGGTGAGGTAGAAATTCAGTAGACTAGACAAAAGGGAATGAAGGGAAAGAAAGGGGTATAGGAAAAGTGGGATGAATCTGACATAATTTTCCTATGTACATACATGAGTACACCACAGTGAATCTTACCATCGCGTGTATCCATAAAAATGGGGTCCTAATTAGAATAAGACATATTCCACGTTTGCATAATTATATCAAAAGGATTCCACTGTCATGTATAACTAAAAAGAACCAATTTAAAAAAGAAGAAACCCTTCTTAGCAAGATCTGTTTTCAAAAGGGAAATAGAAAAATTATGGAATAAAATGAGAAAATAAAACTTGGAATTGCACAGGAAAGACCATAAAAAACAGGTAAAGCAGCTTGTAAAGAGCAATTTATTTTAATGATTTTTGTTCTAATTTCATACCATTTATTGATGTTTATATATGTTATTACAAAAATGATGCATTGCATCCAATAAAACTTTTATATCCTTAAAAAAAAATAAAAAAGATTGCCCAGCAATAGTGTGGAGGGGGCTGTGGGGCCAGAGTGAAAGTAAGGAGATCAAGTGAAGGACAATGAGGACTGAACCCACAGGAACACTTAGGCATTCATACTCAAGGACTTGGGAGGCAAACCTGTGAGTGCTTGGCTCTTCTACATAAGGAAACGCAGAGGGCAGTAAAGATGCCTTCAGTTTTCTGCCCTAGCCAACAGGGTAAATGATGACATGGTACATGTAGGAGGATGAGCAGGTATGGAAAGAGGGGAAGGTGGCTTCAGTTTGGTCTCTATGAGGTGGAGAGACCTGAGGAAACTCCAGGTGGGGCAATATATTTCTGAGGCTCAGAGGGAGGTCCGGAAAAGAAAAATGAATGTGATATTCATTAGCAAAAAGGTGAGAGCTGGAACTACTACATGTGGTGATAATATCTTTCAGGGAAGGAACTTACATTGTGTAAGAAGATCAAACTCAGGATACACCATAAGTGGAGGCAAAATTCTTGAGAAAGAGGCTGAGACAGAATATCCAGATATACAAGAAGAATAAAAAGATCCCTTTGCAACTGGCATTGGGGACATTGGAGGGGACAGTGATCAGCGAGTCAAATCCTGCCTACTTAAGTAAGCAAGTAAAGAAAAAGTCTGGAAAATATTCATCTGTGGTCAATTTTTGCAGCCTTTATCAGCCTGTGGATACAGATATTGTAATAATAGCACATATTTCCCATAGATCACTAGCTCACTGACAACCATCTGCATAGCAGAAGTACCTCTCCCTAAAAAGTACCCTCATTTTCTAATAAGCATTTCTAGAAGGGGCTGAGGGTATCTCACTTGAACCCAGGGAGAGCCCACAGGTGCTCCTCCACACACACACACACACACACACACACACACACTTTTTGGCCACAGCTCTTTACGTTAGGCCTACCTGCAGCTCCCCCAACCCCACACCTCACCCCACGCCCCCCTGCCACAAGCTACAAATCCCACTGAAATGCCACTGAGGTGTCTGCAGCTCTGCTGCTGCACCAAAGCTACCAGCCTTTATATGAATGGCATAGAAGATCCTATGCTTGAATTTCTAACTAAGCACAAGCCACAGGGTTTTCTGGGAAATGAAGACAATACCTCCCTCTTTTTTTTTTTTTGGTACCGGGGATTGAACTCAGGAGCACTTGACCACTGAGCCACATCCCCAGCCCTATTTTGTGTTTTATGTAGAGACAGGGTCTCACTGAGTTGCTTAGCGCCTCGCCAATGCTGAGGCTGGCTTTGAACTCATGATTCTCCTGTCTCAGCCTCCCTAAGTGCTGGGATTACAGGCTTACACCACTGCACCTGGCTACACCTCCTTCTTTACTGTCTCATCTGTTTATCTCCTAGATCTCACATAGTGTCTCAGGAAAGCACCTTCTTCAGCTTGTACCTGTGGCCATCTGTCCTGTGGCTTCAGACACCTGTCCCTGGGGCTGAGCTGTGGGGCAGACAATAGAATCTCCCATATCCAGCATTTTCCCCAGTTACCCCAGGCCCCAGCTTGCTCTGTATAGACTGGTCCTTTGGGAGTCTGCTCCACGAGTTCCCCCAAAAGCTTAACACCAAGACTCATGAGTTAGGCTCACTCAGGATATCTAGCTACAAGGTAATTTAGCAATGCAGAGGAATTTCAGCAGAGATAAGGAAGTCAGATTGCAATGAAATGAGGAAAGAGGAGGAGGTAAATAAATTACAGATGCAAACCTAACAGCAAGTTTCCTGAAAGGGCAGAGACAGCAAAGCAAGAAATAAAAGGTGATGGTGTTTTTTTTAACAAGGGAGAGAACTTAATAGTCGCATGCATAGGAGAAAGAGGTGTCCCAAAGGAGAGACCCACAACAGACACTGAGGAGGGAAAGGCTCCAAAGAAGTAGCCAGGCTGCTAGAAAACCAGGAGCCCTATGAACACAGCAGCCCCAAGGGCTCTGAACACCCTGCAGGCAGGTCTGCCTGAAGTGAAGAAAGAAGGGAGACACAGACTTATTCTGCAAGGAAAAGAAGCTATAGGTAGGGAATTCTCAGACCTACCACACTTCTGTTGTTGACAGCTCTCTATTAGCTCCCTCTCTGGGGTGCGGAATCTCATTTTCTCTTTAAATTTTAGTAACAATTAGAGCAATAGAAGAAAGCTGCTTCTGGGAATCAATTTTCTCCCCTTCTATCATAAAATGCTTGGGATTTGATCCTGTGACAATGGTGACATCCAGCTATGGTCGTGGTCCTGACTCTCTCAAGGTATTCTTGTTCAAACGTAAAATTTTGTTGTTGTTCTAATTAGTTATACATGACAGTAGATTATATTTTGATACATCACACATAAATGGAGTTTAACTTCTCATTCTTCAGGTTGTACATGATGTAGTTACACCAATTGTGTAATCATATATGTGCACAGGGTAATAATGTCTGATTCATTCTATTATTCTTACCTCCATACCCTCTTCCCTCCCTTCACTCCTCTCTGTCTAATCCAAAGTACCTTATTCGGGCTGGGGTTATGGCGCAGTGGTAACGTGCTCGCCTAGCACGCATGAGGCACTGGGTTCGATCCTCAGCACCACGTAAAAATAAAATAAAGCTATTGTGTCCACCTACAACTAAAAAATAAATATTAAAAAAAAAAAGGACCTTATTCTTCTCCAGCCACTCCCCTTATTGTGAGTCAGCATCGGCATATCAGAGAGAACATTCAGCCTTTGGTTCTTTGAGATTGGCTTATTTCACTTTAGCATGATATTCTCTAGTTCCATCCATTTACTGACAAATGCCATAATTTCATTCTTTTTTAAGGCTGAATAATATTCCATTGTGTATATACCACAGTTCCTTCATCTGTTGAAGGGCATCCATAGTTTAGCATGCTGATTTTTAGTCCTTTGGGTATAAACCAAGGAGTGGGATAACTGGGTCAAATGGTGGTTTCATTCCAAGTTTTCTGAGGAATCTCCATACTGCTTTCCATAGTGGTTGCACCAATTTGCATTCCCACCACCAATGTATGAGTGTACTTTTTTTCCCAACGTCCTTACCAACATTTACTGATACTTGTATTCTTGATAATTGCTATTCTGACTGGAGTGAGATGGAATCAGTGTAGTTTTGCATTTCTCTAATTGCTAGGGATGTTGAACATTTTTTCAAATATTTGTTGATCAATTTTATTTCTTCTGTGAAATGTCTATTCAGTTCCTTAGCCCATTTATTGATTGGGTTATTTTGGGGGGAGTGTTAAGTTTTTGAGTTCTTTGTATATCCTAGAGATTAATGCTCCACATAAAATTTTTTTGTTTCCCAAAACATCCCTTGTTTTTTCTTTGACTGGTTTACCGCACACTGGAGGGGGTCTGAAAGAGACCTAGGAGAGGACTTTGCTCTGCCCAGTAGGGAGAATGGGCATACTGGGAAGAGCAAAAGATCTTCTAGTCCTGCAGCCTCCACTTCCTGTCATGCCTAACACTTGAGGTGGATGTGGCAGCTGAGTTATTACACCACGCCTACTCACAAACAGCACAAAAGATCACAGGGCCAAACAGAAAAGACCCTCATTTAATCTAGGGTTTGAAGTCAGGGGTTGTGATGAAATTTGCCCTTACTGAATTGCTGTTCAAGGGTTACCAACTCAAATGCTGATGGGGTGAAGCAGGTGTCTCCAAAGCCATCCTGCCAGGTGGGACCTGTGACAAACTGGAGCCAAAAAGCACAACAGCTACTAAGCTACAGCTGCTACCACTGAAGAAAGCCAGCTCTATTTTATCCAAACTGACTCTAGAGAAGTTGCAAGTCTGGATTCTTTTGCGAAATCTCCATTTTTTATTTATTTAATTATGTGTAAGTGGCGCTTGGGGATCA
Source organism: Geosciurus inauris (assembly GCA_004024805.1). NCBI lineage: Eukaryota > Metazoa > Chordata > Mammalia > Rodentia > Sciuridae > Geosciurus > Geosciurus inauris. Next base: position 9,153 of record PVHX01027661.1, on the reverse strand, counting down.
AACCAGAGGCTTCATGCATGCTAGGCAAGCACTCTACTACTGCACTCCACTTCCGAGCCACAGTCTCACACCTGCTCTCCAGATTTTTAAATGCCCAAAGTAGATTCCTCTAAAGCAGTCACAACAAACATCTGAAATATAAGCCAAGTAAAACACCCCACAAGCAATTTCCGCATGGGGCAAAGTCACTGTTTCAATTCAGCTTCCTTTAAATGGTGTCAAAGCTTTCAGTTCCTTGAATAACTACATTTCTTATTTTAAAGACCAATCATAGCTCCAAGAGGGTAAACAAAAAATTTGCTCTAAGAAGTCACTCAGCCCTCCCTGAGGCTGGGCTGTGCACTTTATGCTCCCCCAGAGTGTGACATAATTCTGATCCCTGCTCAAAGGCAGACACTCATGATGGGTTGAAGAACAAAGACACCCTAGTCATAGCTACTAATGCCTGAATAGCAAGCATGCATTCATAGGCACACTAATCAGTGAATCATACCGGGCTGAAATGACTTTGGAGCTGTCCCTTTAAAACTCAAGCTCACAATCAGGCAAACTCCTCCTCCAGGGAGGTTCCTTATTAAATGGGAGCCAGCTGGCTGGGCCGCGGTTTAACACCCCAAGCAATACCTGCAATTGAGGATTCTTCCCGGACACTACAACCTGTCAGCATGGCTCAGGAGTTTGTGAACAGCAAAATCCAGCCCGGGAAGGTCGTTGTGTTCATCAAGCCCACCTGCCCCTACTGCAGAAAGACCCAGGAGATCCTCAGTCAACTGCCCTTCAAACAAGGGCTTCTGGAATTTGTCGATATCACAGCCACCAGTAACACAGATGAGATTCAAGATTATTTGGAACAGCTCACAGGCGCGAGAACGGTGAGAGTGTGAGATTCAGTTTTAAAGACTCCCGGTTGCTCTTTCTTGTCAGGGCTATGCACGTACGCCTGTGCCTTTTCTAGGACACTGCCAGCCAGGGTTCTGTCCTTCAAGGCATCCTGAGGGCTTTGCAGGGTGTGGGGGAGGGAGCCTGAGGGAAGACGCTGGTCACTTGAATGGGCAGCTGGACAGCAGCCCGGGGTCCTCTCAGCAGAGGAGGGAGCCTAGCTGAGTGTGCTGTCAGGTCTGTGGGCCCAGCTGCTTGGTGGGAGTCGCAAGGACTTATGTGGAGGCTTTGTTTTAAGCACTGCCTTGAACTGACAGTTTTCCGCTGGTGGCTGGACAGACTGGGGCTGGAAGTGGGGGGAAGAAGCAGGTTACAATCTGCACATTTCTGTTATCAGACATGGAATCATGCGCACTCTTCCTTCTGTTTACACGTGGCCGAGTGGGATTTGCTGTTCTATGATCTTTTCTCTCGTTTTTCTTTAGCCATAACCTAATTTGCTCATTCTTCCTTATCAAAATCCTCCTACTAGAAAAAAAAAACTAATGCCCGATTATTTCCCCTTACTCTAAGTTAATTATGGGCTATTTTTAGGCCTGCCTGAGTTCTGGCCTGGCTCTCACAATGGCTTGCTTTGTGATCCTCGGCAAGTCACCACATCTCAGATCCGCAAGGACTCCAGCTGCAAGACTGGAGTGGGTGACCTCTAAGTCCCCTTGCTACAAGGTGGGACCCTCTGAAAACTCCCTTCTGAAAGGCCTCCCCTTCCGTAGCACTTGGCTTCTTGTAGGATGCCGGCCAAACAATTTTTGGTCCTGGGAGGGGTGAGATGTCCCACCAGCTCACAAAAATTCCCTTTTAGGAGTCATATTCTGAAACAGTATTGGCAGAAGGCACATATACTATTTCAGTTTTAGTTTAACTGACGAGGTTTTCTCTGGGCTGTGACTATAAAGTATGAGAGGTGCTTTCTCTTCTTCTCTCCAATCAGAAATTAGCATTTAGTATAGAAAAAGGCTAAATATGTTTTCTTACTTCTCTGAGCTGAGGTTCTGGAGCAGACTTGACAGGAGATTCATTCGCTGTGGCTTGGAAGAACAGGGCCAGGTCCTGAGAAAAAAGAAACCCTGCAAAAAACCATGGGCTCCTGCAGGGTCTCCTGCCCTGGATCCCTCTCAGCCTGTGGATCCTGAACTTTGCTGACCAATAGAATCACCTGGGGAATTTTTGAAAGCATCCCTATGCCTAAGTCATACTCCAGACCAAATATATCACAGTGTGGGAAGCAGAGGCAGTAGGAGCAGGCATCAATAGTTTGAAAGATCCTTAGGTGATTCCAATTTGCAATATAGTTTGGAAATTACCTTTTTAAGTTTGGCAGCATCTGTTCTTTAGCAGAAAAAGCAAACTTCTTCATGTACTCATTTAACTTTTTTTTTTCATTTCTTTGTAAAGCAACAATATTTTTTTGTACTCATGTTTTGGGTTTGACATTTAGAAATAGTTTTCACAAGTTTTTGAGTCCAGAATGCATTCCTCTAAGGAGAAGAACAAATCCTTCAAAGCTGTTTGTTTCCTGATCCTCAACAGTGAAATGTTTATATTCAAGGAGATTGAACACTTGAGAGTAGTTGCTTAGTTATCCCATAATGACCTATGTTGCTGTGTATGTAATAGAAGCTCAGCAGGACTTTACAGAAACAGGCCTTCAACCAGGCTGCATGCTTAGAGATGCCTGCTTTGGTTTTGTTATGGCTATAGTACCTAGATCAGAGCCTTCACTTAGGTTTTCTCTGATGCTCCTCCTTTCTTCATTAAAATTAAGTTCTGGTCCATCTCATTTTCCTTCTCCCTGAAGAATTTCTCTGGACACATCTTGTAAGGTAGGGTTATTGGCAATGATTTTCATTTGTCTGAGAAAGCTTGTTTTCCCTTCATATTTGAAGAATGCTTTTGCTGGAATAAGAAATACTTTTAAGCATCTATTATGTACTAGATCCTTTTCTTGGGAATACAGCCACAGGGGTGGAGAGACTTCTGCCTTTTTTAACTTGCATTCAAGTGGGGAAGACAATAAATACAATAAAATCATTGGTAGGTTAAATGAATGGCTACAAAGAAAAATTAATTTGAAGGAAGTAGACAGCAGAGTTTTAAATGGAGCCATTAGGGCCTAAGAGGTAAACATTTGAGTATATCTCTATAGAAGTTAAAGGAGAATGGAATTTAGGGGTAGAATGTGGCAGGCAGGGGAACGCAAACAAAGGTCCTGTGCCTGGCAGGTTCATGGAATAGAAAGCTAGCCGGTATGGCTAGACCACTGAGTTAAGAGAGCCAGAGGAGATAATGGGGAATAGGCTAGGAAGGCCTTAAACCATATCATATGGACCATGGTTTGTATTGGATCAGATGAGATGCCACTAGTGGGTTTTAAACAGATGAGTCACTTGATCTGACTCAGTTTTTAAGGGGTCAATGTGGTAGCTGTGGGGAGAAGAAGCTGTGGAAGGGCCAGAATGGGGCTTGAAACTGGGCTATTTGAAGGTTATAGCAATAATTCAGGTAAGAAATGGAGGCTTATGCCAAGGAGGAGGTCAAGGAAGTGAAGTGTACTGGGAAATAGATTTGAGTAGCTCCAACTGAGTTAACTCTCAAGTGTAGATGGTGCTACCTAAGATTAAGAAAAGCTACTCCAGCAATATAGGGCCCCATATCACCAAACTTGCTCTTATAATGACAGTTTCCTTTCTCTCTAGGACAGTAACAGACTCAAGTTCCTCCAAGGAGGGGGAAGGGCATGCAGTTAGAGGAGGTGGCAGAGGGTATTTCCTCCTCTTTCCCCAGCTGAATCAGCAGTGCCTCTGTGTTTCCTGTTTTACCATCCTGTGCCCTTCCTGTTCACCAGTGTGATTGAAGGTGGTTTTACTGTTGCCTAGGCTGGAGAGTTGGGGAAGGGCATAGGAACCTTTCAGCGCTCAGGCAAACCAGCTATTTTGCCAGATGGTGTGAACAAAACTCCACCCAGGGGACAGACTGCTCAGGTTTCAGGGCCTGTCTCAGGCAACTGGAGGCTGCTGTAGGACTGTGGGTTTTCAAAGCCCAGGTTACCCAGGGAGGAATAAATGGCTGCTCAATCTATGGTTTGCAAATCACTGCAGCATCAGCAGCACCTAGGACCTTGTTAGAAATGAAAATTCTTTGGGCCTCAACACGGATCTTCTGAATCAAAAATTGGTGGGGGTGAGGGGAGTTCAAATCTGCATTTTAACAAGCTCTTGCATGATTGTGATGCAAGGTCAAGTGGGAGAACCCACTTCCTGAAGAGAACTCCTTGGTCTTCAGAGCCTTCCTGCCTGCTGCCTCAACTCCAATCCTGAGACCAACACCTGGTCAAACCCAGAGTGGCGATGTGGCAATCTGTAGGAGTGGTGAGGATTGCTCAATTCTTTTCAAAAATACAGAAGTTGAAGAATGAATAGAAGGCTGCCTGTGTGAAGCTCAGATGGTTTTTATTTAGCCAGTGCTTTCAACAGAAGTAGCTCTGCAGCAGAGTGACATCAGGATTACATTAAAATTCTGTTTACTGCTACAAATGACCACAGCCACATGTTTCTGAGAAGATAGAAGCTAAATGGCTCAAGAAATGTTAGGTGGGAGGAGTTTTATTATCTCTGAAGCAGTGTTCAGGATTCAGGGGAAATCCTAGGTTTCCTACTTCATCTTTCCTTCTTTCAATTGACAAAACCATGTTGTGTTGCTGGCTCTTCCCACTGTGAGGTCTCCCACCACAAGGTGGATCTTCTGAGACTGAGCAGGGAAGTGACCAGGCAAGCCAAGGCCAGAATGAATCCTCTGGGTTTTCCCTCATTCTCAGGGCACAGTAAATAGTGGTAATTTATTTATTTGTGCTACTGGGTATTGAATCCAGAACCTCATGCATGCTAGGCAAATGCTCTACCGCTGAGCTATACTTCCCGTCCTTTTGATTTTATTTTGAGACTGAGTATCACTAAGTTGGTCAATCTGGCCTCAAACTTGAGATCTTCCAGCCTCAGTCTCCCAAGTCCGTAGGATTACAGGCAAGCGCCACCATGCCCAGCTGTACGGGATTTATTTTTAGTTTTTAGCCATTATTTTTAAAGCCCACTTCTATTCAGATCCCATTTTTAGTAAGAATACTATAAAAACATCCACAGTAATTCCACCCTTTTCTCATTGTTCTTGCTTTTTAAGCAATTTTCTCTAATTATGCTTTCTGGGGAAGATGAAATGCTTTGAAAATATCTTCACTGTTTTCTGCCTAACCCCTCTTCCATCCCTCTATCTAGTACATTCTTGAGTTCTCCTGAGGAGGTCTGCCTTCCAATCACTTGGGCAACCTATATGGTGCTTATGTCTTCACTGCCAGTTAGCCTTGGTGTGACACCCTGGGACTGGAAGCTGCCTGGGTGCAATGAGGAAACTTTCTTCTTCCCCAGGATTCTAAAAGTCTCCTGGAATTCTGGAATGTGCTTATACCTATGGGCAGGGAGGGAGTGGGAGTGACTAGAGAGAAACCCATTCAGCAGGTAAGATGTCTGGCTCGCTGTGGGCCACCCACCCATACCAGATATGAAGCCAAACCCAATGAATGTCCTTGGTCCCAGACGGGCATTTAAACATTTTATGATAGACCAGGGATTAAAGAGACTCAGACACCATTACACTGTCCCCTGACAGAGCTCACCTGTTTAAACAACACAGAGAGATGACTATGTGAAAACCCCAAACCATAAACCCCCAAAAATGAGAGAGACCAAATGTAAATACTTGCCAGCTCTATTTAGAAATGGAAGCCCTCCTGGTTGCTCTGGCCCAGCTTAAGGTCTCAGGTGTGGTCCCAGCTAGAGAACCAGATTGCAGTCAGGGTGGTCTGGCTACAGCCAGTTAAAATTCTTTCCCTGAAACATGTTTCTGTAGAGCAAAAATTTTAAATCCCTTTAACAAGCTGAACAATCACATCAACAGCATACTCTGTTTGAAAAATATTGTGACTTAAAACATTCTTTAATGAGTGATTTTGCCCTTATAGCAGTTCCTAAAAAATATTGAGGAGGAGGTTTTAAAGTCATTTGGAAAACCTCTTGATCTGGGGAAGATTTTAAAAGGATAAAACATCATTCATTCTAATTAATAACTTTCCTGGATGGTTTTTTGTTTGTTGTAGGTACCTCGGGTCTTTATTGGTAAAAAATGTATAGGTGGATGCAACGATCTAATAACTATGCAACAGAATGGGGAACTGCTGATGCAGCTGAAGCAGATCGGAGCTCTGCAGTAATTACCGGTGAGTGGCAGACTAGACTCTGGGCCTGGGTCACTAGGAGACTGGAATTCTACTGCACATCTTATGCTATAAGAAGGTATTCACGCTAAGGAAAAATGACAGTGATTTGAGGAACCGCAACATTAATTATTTCTGAATTTTACATTTTACAAAGGGATAAATTTTATCAATGGTAGAAATTGTTTCACTCAAACTTCATTGAACAAATATTTATTGAGGGCGTACTATGTGCCAGACACTGTACTAAACACAGAGATACACAAAAAAAGATAACATAGAACCTGTATTCTAGAGAGGTAGACAGATCACAAAAAGTTAAGTAAATAATTCCTGAAACAAATAGAATGATGTGATAGAATATGCCAGGGGGAGGGGACCAACAGCCATGACTAGGCAGAGGGAATAGCGCAGGCAAAACACTCTGAAGTAAGCATGTTCAAGGAACCAAAAGAAAGCAAGAGCAGGCTGAGGAAGGGCAGTGAGGAGGATATGTGAGAACTGTGGGCAGAGACTGAGCCCACAGGGCGTGGTTAGCAGTTTGGATTTCTTCTACATGCAATGTGAATGGAGGTAATTTTTGCTTATCTGTGTTCACATGGCAAACTGACTCAATCTGATTGGCTTTTCCAACACCAAACCAAATTTTGTAAAAATCAGTAACCTAACAGATCTTTGACTTGATGGAAACCCAAGGGATAAAGAGCTGTTTGAGAAAAAAACAGGGTGCTTTTGGGGAGCAACTCTCTCCCCGAGCACTTCTAGTGCTAGCAAATTTCTACACAGTCCAGTTCCACTGACTCATAAGCAGAAAGATTTCAATGTTTCTTTTGCTATGGGAGAAATTAATAGTTCTTTAACCAAATGTTCTTTGAGAGGATCTACTGCACACCAATTAAGAACTTATCTCAGCCGGGTGCAGTGGCGCAAGCCTGTAATTAAGCACTTAGGGAGGCTGAGACACAAGAATCGCAAGTTCAAAGCCAGCCTCAGCAATGGCGAGGTGCTAAGCAACTCAGTGAGACCCTGTCTCTACATAAAACACAAAATAGGGCTGAGGATGTGGCTCAGTGGTCGAGTACCCCTGAGTTCAATCCCTAGTACCAAAAAAAAAAACCACAAAACTTATCCCTTGGGCAATGACTATGTATGATTTGTGATGGTTACACAGAATAGCAGCCAAAGAGGGGTGGGTAAGCCTGAAAAATTCAATTGAATTCCCTGAAATAAAATAATCAGTTTGATACATCTTCTAATCATACCATATGACATCCTCACAGTAGATGAATACTGTCCATCTGGGTTAGCTTTCTGGTTTTATGTGAGGTTCTAAAGCACTAAAAACCCAATTAGTGGTTCCAAATGTTTGCTAATCTGGAGCACATTCAGTAGTTAGGCTTTGATGAAGAATGTTAGTAGCATTTCCCCGATTCCCTCTATCTTGGAGTAGGGTTGGAGTCTTCATATTCAGGAGTCTTTCATTCTATGCTGTCCCTATTTTGCTACCACCTCCATCCTAAGACAGTGTGTTTAAATAGCAAGAGAAAGTGGTTTGGTCATGAGAAGGGAAATGAGGGAAACTGACCCTCCAAAAAGATCCAATTCATTGTTTATTTCCTAGTGGAGCAGATGCCACACCGATGTCCCCCTGCAGAGCTGGATGGCAGCGCAGAAGATGACAGCATTTCCTGGTGGATGGGATTTTTGAACACGAATGGCTTTTTCTTCTTTTGCCTCAGTATTAAAAAGTGGACAAACTTGTCCCTAACCACAGGGCCAAGAAGGTTGATGGACCATCCTGGTTTTCTTCTGGATTGGTCCTTTGGGTTCCAGAAAACCACAACAAGTTCTGATTTAGTACTCACTGATCCAAAAGATGATTTTTCTCTTTAGCATGTGCTTCTTATTAACCATTCTCTGTGCGTCAGCATGCCTCTACCTCCAAGCCAGTGTTTCTCGACCATATTTTTCCAGATGCCCCAAGGATGGGTTGGTTTTTTGCCATTTCCCATCAGCTGAAATTATTTTGCTGAACATGACTTTGTGCAATTTGTGTTATGAAATTAATGGATATTTTGAATGTGTTTTTTCCAAACTTACCCTACTCCGTCCCAACTTGAGGGTCATTGCTCTGAGCCAATGTTCTCACCTTGCCATCTCAAAGATCTCATTGGAAACATTCTACAATTCTGAAAGGGCATGAGGACCTAATTTGAGAACCTGTGAGGAAAAGTTGAGCACAGGGTTGGTCTTTGCTAGGGTCATTTGGATAGAGGCAGCAAGACAAACAGTTGGTGACACTTGGATAAGATGGTTCCAGATCATCCTGAAAAACCGTGCAATCATTAGATTTAGATTGCAGCAAAATTAAAATATAAAATGTAAAACATTAGCATAGAAAACTTATATCCCAAGTTTGTCCCAGGAAATCCCAAGAATATGTCTGAAAGGAGCCAAATTTTGAGAAGCACTGTCCTAAATAACAGCCCCCCCCCCACACACACACACATTGGAAATTTAAGAATCCCTTACTGTAAAATTTGTCTGTTCTTGCAAAGATTAATTTTCTTCTGTGGTAACTAGTGGGGATGGTTAATTTCTTTTCTAATAAAGATGTACATACAGCTATCTTATGTTTTTTATCCAATTCTCTATATTCTCAAGACTTTAAGGAATAGAATTAATATGAAATACATGCAAAGTTTTATTCATGTTTGTCCCTGCCATTATAAAGACATGTACTGCTATCACTCGTTAAGTACAAGTGGTTGATATGATTTTTAAATTTCATATTGAAATGACAAGTATGTCAGCACTAGTTTAGTGAATAATTTTGGGGGTTCAATAATCTTTTTCATTTCATATGTTGTTTTTCCATTTCCTACCTAATACCCTTCTACTTTTAATTTTTTCAATGTAGGCCCTAGTCACCCCATTCAGCCAAGATTGCC
>PVHX01027660.1:0-19106 GCA_004024805.1 Geosciurus inauris | reverse complement strand
TTTAAATCTTTTTCTGTTAATTGGTCATAATGAGACCTAAATATTAAAAGTTTTCTTTTTTTAAGTTTTCATATTTGTATGGTGGGTTGATGGGGAGAACAAATAGATGAAAGAGAGTCAAGATGAAGAAAGGGAGGGGTATCCCATTTGAGTCTTATCTTTAGGGTTGTGTCGCTGGTCTGGATGGTCCATCTGGAGTCTTTAAAGAATTCTTCAGGCAGGGCTGGTTTGACATGAGTCCAATGTATCCAGGTTGTTTTTTCAGCAACATTGATGGTTGTAGGCATGCTGAGAATCACCTGTTAAGGTCCGGACAAGTGAGGTTCAAGAGTCATGGAAGAAAGTTATTTTAAGTTATCAACCAATCACCAGGTTGATATGCAGGCAGGCAAGCCAGGTCTTCCTTCTCCTGTCTAGAAACATAAGGGTTAGGACCTCTAATATGGACTTTATGTCTGCTTGGATAGGTTGTAGGACCTGTAAAGGACAAAGAAATTGATTATCAGAGGTATCTATATGGGTAGGGGGTTTAGGTAAGAGGAGAAAGCCAGCCATATAGTATTTCATATGGTGTAAGCACTTGTCAGTAGGGGGAATTCCGAATTCTGAGCAGGGTGAAGGAAAGGAGGTCTATCCAGCCTTTGCCAATCTCTATAGTTAGCTTTGTTAATGTTTCCTTACGTGTTCTCTTCATTCTTTCTACCTGTTCAGAACTTTGAGACCTATAGACACAATGTAATTTCCATGTAAATCCTAGAACTGTGGGCATTAGTTGAGAGGTTTTGGCTGTGAAAGCCAGGCCATGGTCAGACTGAATTGAATGTGGCAATCCAAATCTGGAGATGATCTCATATAATAACTTTTTAACTGTGATTTTAGCCATCTCCATTTTGGTAGGATAAGCCTCAACCCATCCTGAGTAAGTGTCTACAAAAACCAAGAGGTACTGTATCTGTATTTGCTTGGCTTGATTTCAGTGAAGTCTATTTTCCAATGTTCCCGAGGAGTTTCTCCATGGTATCTAGGAAAAATTTGTATCTTGTTAGTTTGCTTAGTATTTACTTTGATACAATAGGGCATCAGGAATTAATGGAATTAATATGTTTCCTCATTTTGGAAATAGATAATGTCTTTGTAGCAGCTCTCATAATTTTGTATTAATAACCTTTTTATCTGGAGTCTTAAGCCAATCAGGGGAATTAGTAGAAATTCCAAGTTTTGTTATATAGTCCAAATCTGAATGGAAATGTTGAGGCTTCTCAGGAAGGTGAGGTTCAGGTATAATGACAAAGAGAAGTGTTCCCCAGTAGTCTTAGGGCAACATCATTGGAAATTTGATAAGCAAAATTGTTGCCTTTTGTTTCTGTTGAGTTCCCTTTTTGATAAGCTTTACAATGGATAATTATCACACTTTTGGGGAGCCAGATAATTATTGATTATTAGATCTTTTTTCAGTTGGAGTGCTTGGGTTAAATCCATGAATTCACCTCTTTGTTCTGAGGTCCCTTTATCTATGGATTAGGCCAATATTAACTTACCAGAAATGACCTTTGTAGTTCCAGCATGTCCAATACCATCTATATACATCACCTCAGAGCTGGTCTCAAAGGTTAGGATGAGTGCCATGGATGTGGGGAATCTCTAAACAATCATGGATAGGCATCTCTGGATTTGGATCTGGCAGCAGAGTAACCAGATTAAAAGTGGTATACAGAGTGAATTTGACATTTTGGATTTCTGAAACCCATTTTCAAGGAGGGGTTTTGAGTAATGTTTTGACCCCTTGAGGAGAAGTTATAAAAAGTTCTTGACCCAAAGTTAATTTATTTGTTTATTTTTAGTTAAGAGGGCAGTGGCCACTGTGGCTCATTGACAATTTGGACATCTGGCTGTCACAGGGTCCAGTTTCTTGGATAAATAAGTTATGGGTCTTTTCCAAGGCCCAAGAGTTAATATTCCCTTTGCAATTTTACTGTGTTCTGATACATACATATAGAAAGGTTTTTGAAAATCTGGCAGGGCTAATGCAGGAGCCTGAGTTAAGGCATCCTTTAGTTTTTGAAAAGATGTCTATTCCTGCTCAGACCATTGGATATATTCTCCTTTGTCTTTAATGGCCCCATGTAGGGGTTTGGCTATCTCAGCAAAGTTCATAATCCAAAGTCTACAGCATCTTACAGCCTCCCCCCAAACTCACGAATCTGTCTCTTAGTTTTGGGTTGAGGAATCTGAGCCACAGCCTGAATTCTTCTCCCTGATAACAATCTCTGGCCCTCAGATAGTATATATATCCCAAGTTGATTCATTTTGTATAGTTGGGCTTTTTGGGTGGACACTTAATAACCCAAAGTCTGTAGAGTATCCAAGAAGTCTCAGGTGGCCTGAACACAATCTTGGAAATTTTTTGTAGCCAGAAGTAAATGATCCACATATTGGAGAAGGGTCACTTTGGGGTGGCTTATCTTGTATCTTTGTAAACCCTTCCTGAGTGCCTCATCAAAGAGGGTGGGAGAATCCTTAAATCCTTGGGGCATATTTCTCCAAGTGAGTTGTTCTGTATATTCTCCGCCCATTCAAAGGCAAAAAGAAGTTGACTCACCTCAGCCAAAGGAAGACTGGAAAATGTATTCTTTAAGTCCAGTGCAGTATACACAATGTAATCTGGAGGCAAGATAGTCAACAGAATATATGGATTAGGAACCATAGGCTGTATTGTTTCTACTCATTTGTTGATGTCTTAGAGGTCCTGCATTGGGTGATAATCTTTTGTCCCTGGTTTCTGAACTGGCAGTAGAGAAGTATTCCTATTAGGCTGACAAAATTTTAAATATAACTTTTTAAAAAGAGTTTATTTATATGGGAAGTAATTCCCAATAGAGTCTTTCTGTTAATTGGATACTGTTTTAACCGGATGGGGGTTGCAGAGCTGGTTGGCTGTACAATTATTGGGGATTGATGTTTTGCCAAACCCGAAGCTTTAAATTCAGCCCAGACTTCTGGAGTGTCAGTTAGAAAGTCTGACAGAAAATCATAATCTGGCAAATAATTTCCCAGATAATCACAGTCCTTTAAGGATCTTTCCCCTAAGGTTTTTTCCAGCAGTAGTTGATATTCTTCCCCCAGAGGACAACTGACAAGAAGAATAATGGGTTCTTCTCCCAGGTGGAGTGTAGCATTTCCCTGGGCAAAGATTATAGTGGCCCCCAACTTATATCCAATGTTTTCGGATTTTTTGCTTGGTTTTCTTACAATTGATCTTTATCCAAAGGACGATTCCTAGGTTTGGTTGATCCTGTATTTGTTTTAAAATTTTGTGATCTTGATGTAGCAAGAAGTACCTTGGCTAATCTTTTGGTTTGTCTATCTTTTAGAGGATCTCAGTTATTATAGACTCTTTGAGGTATCCCTACCAATTCAGATAGGACATTTCCTTCAAAACTTTCTAATATCTGGAGTTTACAATTTATATCTGGGGCCGAATGAGACACAAAGGCCACATTAATAGCTTGGTTATTCTTGATGCTTCCAGATCAATTAGAGAATATAGTCTATAGGCCTGTAGGAGGCACTCGAGTAAAGCACATGGGGATTCATCTGTCTTCTTTATTGTCTTGCTTACCTTGGTAAGATTAGTTGGTTTGTGAGCAGTTGCATGGATTCCTCTCAAAAGAGTCTGGTGAAACTGGTTTAGGGGCCCCTTAAATTCTTATAAATTTAGATTCCAATCCAGGCAGGTTGGAGGAAAAATGCAGGAGAATCCAAACAGGATTGTCACTGGGGAGGCCATTAGGTCCCAGGATGGTTCTTTGGGCCTCATGATGGATGCATTTGTGTTCTTCCGAAGTAAAAATTGTCTGGAAGAATTGTTGGCAATCATCCCAGGTGGGCTGGTGGGTATAAAAGACTGACTGTAAAAGAGAATTGAGACCATGTGGTTTTTCTGAGAAAGAAGGATTTTGATTTTTCCAGTTATAAAGATCACTAGTGGTAAAGGGGGCATAAATAATAAAGGGACACTGCTGGGAGGGTGTTTGTCTCATGGGGAGCTAAGGAGCTGAGGAACATATTTGATATAAAAATAGGACTCATAATACTATGGAATACTAAAAATAGGACTCATAATACACTGATGTTATTATATTAATCAAGTTAAGCCCTTAAAGAAAAATCTAGACTTTGTGACATATAGAGTACCCCAAAATAACAGTGTTGTTTAAACACAGTTGTATAAACCTTAATTTTTTTAGACTTGATTTCCCCAAGTGATAAAACCTGACCAATACAAGAAAATTGCCTTGATAAGAGCAGAATGATGTTGTAGACTTTGTTTTATACCAGTACATTAAAATTGTAATAATTAGACTCAATTTAATCAGAAAAATAAACTTTTTGAAATTTACCCTTTATTTCGACCCTCTTGTCACGCTGATCTTTTTTATCACTTACTCTAAACTTTATCACTTACCTTAAGTCCTCACATGTACCCTATGGTATTATAAAATATGACAATAAGTTTTATATATTTCTCTCTCAAATCCTAAATTTTCTTAATTCCATGTACACTGAAATTATTTTTAAATGTGTACTCCATTCATTTTAAAATATCAATATTTACTTTGCATCTATATCATTGTATATTTTGAATGAGATTCAGATTATTATTTCTTTATTCAACAAATACACATTTATGTGACACTCACTTGAATAATTCCTCCACAGAATTTTATAATTACATCTACAATTTTCACATATTATCAAAAGTACATCCTCAGGGCTTTTTTTTTTAATCTCCATGCACATGTTTATTCTTAAATAGTAAATAGAAGTCTGTACAAATTTGCTACTATATTCAATGTTCAAATTGCATACCTAATTCACTTTTGAACATGAAATTCATTCTAATTACCACTGATGTACATAATATACTTTCAAATGACACTCAATTTACTCATTGCTGTTTAGTGTTCTATCTACTCATGTATTTTTCCTCATATTATGTGTAGCCCTTTGCCAAGAATAAGATATATATCCATACTCATGTTAATTCTCTAACCCTAGCCCCAAGTCAGCATGTAATGTTTCACGTATTTCTGTATGTAAACAAACACTCTTGATTCCGTGCACCCCCAAGTAAATTTTCAAGAGTATTTAGCTTTGGATTTTCATTTCTACGGTCAAATTTGCATATCCATCACAGTTTATCATATATTGGATTCAAACTGATGATCTCCTATTTACACAACACATTTGTCATGGCTCTCTGTGAATCATCATTTTAGAGGCTTTTATGTATTTTATATACATTATTACACATTCTCAGATGTAAATATTCATGATTATTTATAATATTCCACATTTGTGTTCATTCTCTAAATAGAATCATCATCAGAGCAATATATGATTTTATAATTTCCTTCATAATACATAACTCCATTTTTTATGTAATCCAGGAATATTCATATACATTTGATAATGTATTTTGACTGTTCTTTCCACTTTTAAATATTCCCTTGCTATAGGCATCATTGAATAACCACTGCTTACTTGTGAAGAGGGGTGTTTCCTGACATGATTAATTATAAAATTAGAGAAGCAGACTGAGCTAAGCAATGGAGGTGGGTGTATTCAAAAGTGGTAACAGAATTTAATAGGGGTAAAGAAGAGGGCCAAAGGTGGCATCTGGATCCCAAGAAGTACATGTGTACTCCCTTTTTATATGTCCTCTGATCTCTTTGTTCACCTATTCTGTTTATCTTATCTCTCAATTCTGCTTATGTGAACAGGCCTTGGGTATGCTTGGTGAGATAATGAATTGGCAGCAAGCTGATAGAGCATAGGCTCCAGGTGCAGGCAATTGGGCTGCAAGGGGCATAATTAACATCTTTCCAGGAAGACAATCATTAGCAACAGTTGGCAGCTGGGGAAGTTTCTAATGAAAGTTTGGAGGAAGGCCTCAGAAGTCATGAACATTTCAAGAGCTCTCAAAGTTTCCAGACTCAATTTGGCCTTTTGTTTGTATTCTGACTCAACTTATGTATCTATGTGACTTTCTAATTCTTGCATTATCATCAGGATAATATTTGTTTTTATAATTTACCTTTGTCATACATAACTCCATTTTTTTCTTGAATCCAAGAACATTCATATACATTTTATAGTGTATTTTGCCAGTTCTTTTTAATTTTTCTTGTTCTATTTCTATAGGCATCACTGAATAACCACCAGTTATATGTGACAAGTGGTGTTTTCTCACATGGTGTATTTGAGAAGAAAACAAGGGATGCTATCGAGCCCGGTATTTTGAAAAGTGGTAAAATAGACTTCTCTGGGGTGAAGAAAAGGGCCATAGATGGCATCTGGATCCCAAGAAGTATATAGGCATTCTTTTTTTATATGTCCTATGCTCTGTTTGTCCTCCTATTCTTTTTATTTTATCTCTCTTTACTGCTTATGAGATCAAGCCCAGATTATGCTTGGTGAGATGGTCAATTGGAATCAAGCTGAGTAAGCATAGGCTCCAGGTGCATGCAATTGGTTAGCAAGGGGCATAATTAATATCTTTCTGGGAAAGCAATCATTAGCAATACATGTCAGCAGGGGCAGTTTCTAATAAAAATTTGGAGGAAGGCCTCAGAAGATATGAATATTATAAGAGCTCTCCAACGTTCCAGTCTCAATTTGGCCTTTTGTTTTTATTCTGACTCAACTTATCTATCAACGATGACTGTCTTTTTAATTCTTACTTCAAATTTTTACCCAAAATGAGATTCATTCTGATTTCCACTTATTGACAAATTTCATTTTCCAATGACTCTTTACTCATGTTGTTGTAGGATTCCATCTATTCATGTATGTTTCCTCACATATTCTCAGAGTACATACTTATGAATATTCATAATAGTCCAAACTCAATTTAATTCTCTCAACCTAAACCTAAGTCCATACAACTTATACTAAAATATTTACATAGTCTTACTTTTCCTAAATTGTCCTCATTACCAGTACTCCCATATAAATTTTCAATTCTATTTCCACTTCCATTTACATATTTCTGTGTTCTATTTTATATGTATATTATACATATTGTATTATATATATATATATATATATATATTACATATTGTAATGGATACAACCAGCTTTCTCATATTCTCATGATGTATTTTCTTATGGCACTCTGTCGACTTATGTTTGGATAAGATTGTATGAATTCATCTATATTTTCCCACCTATGCTCACAAGTGCATTCTCAGGAATATCTATATTTATCTATATTTTTGTTAAATCCTTAACACTTACTCTATGTTAGTATAAGCTATGACATTAAATTTTGTATATTTCTCTCAAATCCGAAATTTCTCAGTCCAGCAACACCAAAATATTTTTACATGTGTATTCAATTTTATTTTTAAATTTCAGTATTTACTTTGCATGTATGTCCCTGTATATCCTGAATTGGCTTCTGTTTGTTATTTGCATATTCACCAAATACGTATTCATATGACACTCAATTGAATAATTCCTCCATAAAATTTTATAATTACGTCTACAATTCTTCACATATTATCAAAAATATATTCTCAGGGTTTTTTTTAATATCTCTATGTGCATGTTTATTCTCTAAAACTAAACTGAAGTCAGTTCAAAATTGATACATATAGGATCTACCTCATAATCAATTCCTGTGTTTTCTTTCATCCAGATACCATGGTATAGATTTTCAAGTGTATTTGGAATCCTATATTTAGTTTTCAATGTATAATACATACCTAATTCTTTTTAGTACATGAAATTCATTCTAATTACCACTGATTTACAAAATATATTTTCATATTACACTCAATTTACTAATGTCTGTTTAATATTTTGTCTAATCATGTATTTTTCCTCTTATTTTCAGTAGCTCTTTCTCAAAAATAAAGTGTCTATCTATATTCATGTAATATCTCTTACACTTACCCTAAGTCTGGAGATAACATTTCACCTATTTTTGTATGAAAAAAAAAAACAGACTTTATTCCACGTCCCCATAAGTAAATTTCCAAGACTATTCAGATTTGAATATTTCATTTTGATTGTGAAATTTGCATATCCATTATTGTTTATCATATATCAGATTCAAACTCATGTTCTCATATTTACACAAGTTTTGCTATGGCTCTCTGTGCCTTATCCTTGTACACAAATTTATGTAATTACATATGTATTAGCACACATTCTCAGATGTGCATAGTCATGATTAGTTATAATATTTCACTTTTATGTTAATTCTCTTAACCTAATCATCATTGGGACAATATTTGATTTTACAATTTCCCTTCATCCTATATAACAATTTTTTCATGAATCCAGGATCATTTATATACATTTTACAGTGTATTTTGCCTGTTTCTTCACATATTCTCAGTAGTACAATCTTATAAATATACATAATTATCAAAACTAACTTTAAATCTATTTCCCTAAATCTGACTCAGTACAAAATTTGTTTAAAAAATTACATAGGCTTCCTTTTCCTAAATTTTCTTCATTCCAGGTAGTTTAATAGAAATTGTCAATTCAATTTCACATTCTATTTACATATTTATGTGTCTCATTTTATATGTATTTTATACATATTCTACAACAGATATGACCAGCTTTCTAATACTCATATAAAATATTTTATTATGGCAATGTATGGTCACTTATTTGTGTAATATTCTGTGAATTCATCTATGTTCCCTATGGTAGTACAAAATTTATATTAAATGTAATATATTTTTTCTCTCAAATCCTAAATTTTCTTAAATACAGGTACACCAAAATATTTTTAAGTATGTACTCCATTTTATTTTCAAATTTCAATATTTAATTTTAATCTATATCACTGAATATCCTGAATGAGGTTCGGCTTCTTATTCGCATATTCACCAAATTCATTTCCATATGACACTCACTTGAAAATTTCTCCATAAAATTTTCTAATCACATCTACAATTTTTCACATATTATCAAAAGTACATTCTCAGGGTTTTTTTAATATCTATATGTGCATGTTTATTCTCTATAACTAACTGGAGTAAGTACAAATTAGACCTACCTTGGAATCAATTCCTATATTTATTTGAATGCAGATACCATAGTATATATATTTAAGTATAATTTGTATACTATTTTCAATGTTCAATGTTTAATTTGCATACCTAATCCTTTTTGTATATGAAATTAACCCTAATTTCTACTGGTTTACATTATATATTTTCATATATATTCAATTTTCTCATCTCTGTTTAGTATTCTGTCTAATCCTGTAATTTCCCTCCTATTTCAGAAATTCTTTCTCAAGAATAAAATATCAATCCATATTCATGTTAATTCTCTAACCCTAACCCTAAGTCTGGATGTAACATTTCACATATTTCTATATGTGAACCAACACACTTTATTCCACATACCCCTAAGTAAATATCCAAGAGTATTTAGCTTTGAATATTTTATTTTCACTATGAAATTTGCATGTCCATCACTGTTTATCATATATCAGTTTCAAACTCATGTTTTCCTAATTACACAACACCTTTTTATGGCTTTCTGTGACTCATCCTTGTACAGGACTTTATGTATTTTCATCTACATTATCACACATTCTCAAATGTACAAAGTTAAGATTATATTATTCCACATTTATGTTAATTCTCTAAACCCAATCATCATAAGGACAATATTTGATTGTGTAATTTACATTTATATTATATATGTCCATTTTTTCTTGAGTCCAGAAACATTCATATACATTTTAAAGTCTATTTTGCCTGTTCCTATGAACTTTTAATATTGCATTTCTATAGGCATCTCAGCATAAACACTGCTTACTCGAGATGAGTGGTGTTTATACACATGATTAAATATAACATTAGAGAAGCTAAATGAGGAAAGCATTTAAGCTGGGTATACTTGAAAGTGGTTACATAGACTTCTCTGAGTGTGAGAAGATGGCCATAGGTGGCATCTGGGTCCCAAGAAGTACATGTGTATTCCCTTTTATATATCCTATGCTCTTTTTGTTCTCTTCTTCTCTTCATGTTATCACCCATTACTGCTTATGTAACCAGGTCCGGTTTATGCTTGGTGAGATGGTCAATTGGCCTCAAGCTGATAGAGCATAGACTTCAGGTGCAGACAATTGGGCAGTCAGAAGAGGCCTCAGAAGTCATGAACAGGGGCTGGGATTGTAGCTCAGTGGTAGAGCGCTTGCCTCGCATGCGCGAGGCCCTGGGTTCGATCCTCAGCACCACGTACAAAGCAATAAAATAAAGACATTGTGTCCATCTACAACTAAAAAAAAAAATTAAAAAAAAGAAGTCATGAACATTTCAAGACTTCTCCCAAGTTCCAGACTCAATTAGGCCTTTTGTTTCTATTCTGTCTTAACTCATCTATCTATGCTCACTGTCTTTCTAATTGAGACATTATAATGAGATTCATTATAACTTCCACTTATTGGCTGTGGGAGCACTCTTCAGAACTTCAACCCCTCCCTTCCATCTATCCCCATTCTATGCACCCCTTTGTTTGTGACCTTTGGATATGATTGATCAAAGAGTATATTTAAGTTTCTACACTTTCTGGAATAAATGGTGTTTTCTGCTCCTCACCCCGGTGTTCCTGCTTCTTGTTCCAGGTGTTTCTGCATCTCCCTGTGGCAGAGCAGATTTTTACCTACATTCCAGGGCCTGCGGAGATTGGCTCTGAAAATCTCCACCACTGTCCAGAGAGACCATATATTGTCTTCCCTGGAGACCTCTTTCCATCTCTCTGGACCCCAACTCATCGGGAAGGCCCACGTGGCACCCACACCCCCCCTTTTAAGTGATAACTGACAAAATTAATTTTGCAATGACTCTAACATTACTCATGGTTGTGTAGTATTCCATCTATTTGTTTATGTTTCTTCACATATTCTCAGAAGTGCATTTATTTGAACATTTATTATTGTCCAAACTCAGTTTAATTCTCTCACCCTAAATATAAGTCAGTACAAAATTTGCTAAAAATTTACATAGTCTTACTTTTCCTAGTGTTCCTTCATTCCCAGTACTCCAATATGAATTGTCAATTTTATTTCACCTTCTATTTACATATTTCTGTGTTACAATTTATATGTATTTTATACATATTCTACAAGAGATACGATGTGCTTTCTAATACTCACATAATGTATTTTCTTATGGCATTCTGTGGACACTTGTTTGTGTAAGATTCTATGAATTCATCTATGTTTTCCCACCTATATGCAGAAGTATATTCTATGGAATATCCATATTCATCTTAAATCTCTAACACCTATGGTAGTAAAATATATGATATTAAATTTTAAATATTTCTCTCTCAAATCCTAAATTTTCTTAAATCCAGGTACACTGAAATATTTTTTAAATATGTGTTCCATTTCTTTTTCAAATTTAAATATGTACTTTGCATCTATCTCACTGTGTATACTGAATGAGGTGCAGATTTTTATTCACATATTCACCAAATACATTTTCATATGACACTCACATGAATAATTCTTCCATAAAATTTTATAATTGCATCTACTAGTTTTCACGTATGATCAGAAGAACATTCTCAGTTTTTTAAAAGATATCTCCATGTGCATGTTTATTCTCTAACACTAAACAAAAGTTAGTACAAATTAGATACAATATAGGACTTACCTTGATATCAATTCCTATGTTTACTTTTATCCTAGTATCATAGTATAGATTTTCAAGTGTATTTGGAATACTGTTTTCAATATTCAATGTTTAATTTGCACAACTAACCCTTTTATGTACATGAAATTCATCCTAATTACCACTGATTTACATAATATATATTCATAGGACAATCATTTTACTCATCTCTGTTTAATATTCTGTCTAATCATGTATTTTCCCACCTATTTTCAGAAGCTCTTTCTCAAAAATAAAATATATATCCATATTCATGTTAATTCTCTAACCCTAACCCTAAGTCTGGATGTAACATTTAACATATTTATGTATGTAAACCAACACACTTTATTCCAAGTATTACTAAGTAAATTTCCAAGAGTATTTAGCATCTAATATTTCAATTTCAATGTAAAATTAGCGTATCCATCACTGTTTATTTTATATCAGATTCAAACTCATGTTCTCCTATTTAGACAACACATTTGTTAAGGCTCTCTCTGACTCATCCTTATACAGGAGTTTATGTAATTACATATGCATTATCACAAATTTTCTGATGCACATGTAATGATTATTTATACTATTCCACATTTATGTTCATTTTCTTATCCCAATCATCATATTTAATTTTCTAATTTACTTACATCGTACAAAACTCCATATTTTCTTGAATCCAGAAAAATTCATATATATTTTACACTGTAGTTTGCCTGTTCTTTTCAACTTTCAGTGTTCCATTTCTACAGGCATCACTGAATAAACACTGCTTACTTGAGACGAGTTGTGTTTCCACACATGATGAATTATAACATTAGAGAAGAAAACTGCGGATAGAATTAGAGGCGGTTATATTGAAAAGTGGTAACATAGATTTCTCTAGGGGTGGAGAAGAGGGACATAGGTTGCCTCTACAGCCCTAGAAGTACATGTGTATTCCCTTTTTATATGTCCTATGGTCTCTTTGTTCTTCTCTTCATCTTATCTCTCATTTCTGCTTATGTGACCAGGCTCAAATTATGCTTGGGAAATTATCCCATGGCATCAAGTTGATAGAGCATAGGCTCCAGGTGCAGGCAATTGGACCTCGACGGACATAATTAACATCTTTCTGCATTTCTCCTCTTCTATTTGTTATCTCTCATTACTGCTTATGTAACCAGGCCCTGTTTGTACTTGTTGAGATGGTTAATTTGCATCAAGCTGATAGAGCATAGGCTTTAGGTACAGGCAATTGGGCTGCAAGGGGCATAATTAACAACTTTCCAGGAAGACAATCATTAGCAACAGTTGGCAGCTGGGGAAGTTTCTCATGAAAGTTTGGAGAAAGGCCTCAGAAGTCATGAACATATCAGGACCTCTGCAATGATCAAGACTCAATTTGGTCTTTTGATTTTATTCTGTCTCAACTTATCTATCTACCCTCACTGTCTTTCTAGTTATTTCTTCAAATACATACTCAAAATGAGTAAAATTCTGAGGTGGTTCTGGAGTAGTAACTATTCATCTGGGTACCTGCCATGTAACTCCTTTTCCCATCTCAAAGATTATATATGATCCTGAATGTCTGGTAGGAGGAACGCACCTGGGACAGGACTTTTGCTGTACCAAAGCTATAGCTTTTGGCTTGGGTACAGTAGGAGGATTTGTTGCCCACAATTCCTGCTGCTGCAATTGCCACATCGGCTGCCTACATTTCCCATTGAATGGGCTAGGAAATATATTTTCCCTAGGAAAAGCAGATGTTATCATGAAGTCATATACATTGTAGGGGCTTTTAATTTTTTCTTCACATGTCCACCCACAATGAGATTCATTCTGACTTCCAATTATTGACAAAATTCATTTTCCAATGACTCTCACTTTACTCATGACTGTGTAGCATTCCATCTATTCACATGTTTCTTCACATATTCTCAGAAGTCCATTCTTGTGAATATTCATAATTGCTCATAATTAGTTTAATTCTATCACCCTACATCTAAGTCAGTACAGAATTTGTAAAAAACTTACATAGTCTTATATTTCCTAAATTGTCTTCTTTTCTTGTACTCCAATATGAATTTTCAATTGAATTTCACCTTCTATACACATATTTCTGTGTTACATTTTATATGTATATTATACATATTATATAAGGAATATGACCTGCTTTTAATATTCACATAATGTATTTTCTTATGGCACATTGTGGACACATATTTGGGTAAGATTCTATGAATTCATCTGTTTTCCCACATATACTCAGAAGTATATTCTCAGGAATATCCGTATTTATTTATATTCATGTTAAATCCCTAACACTTACCCTATGATACTACAAAATATGAGATTAAATTTTATATATTTCTTTCTCAAATCCTAAATTTTCTTAAGTTCACTTACATTGAAAAAGTTGTCAAATATGTATTCCATTTTATTTCATATTTCAATATTTATGTTGCTTCAGTATTACTGTATATCCTGAATGGGGTTCAGTTTTTATTCACATATTCTCGAAATACATATTAATATGACACTCACTTGAATAATTCCTCCATATAATTTTATAATTACATGTACAATTTTTCATTTATTATCAGAGTACATTTTCAGGGTTTTTTTATATCTCCACGTGCATGTTTATTCTCTAAAATTAAACCAAAATCAGTACAATTTAGATATAATATAGGACCTACCTAGGAATTAATTCCTATGTTTTCTTTTATCCAGGTATCATAGTATAGATTTTCAAATGAAGGTCGAGTACAATTTTCAATGTTGAATTTTCATACCTAATCCTTTTTTTTACATGAAATTCATCCTAATTACCAATGATTTACATAATATATCTTCATCTAACACTCAATTTACTCATCCTTGTTTATCATTCTGTCTACTCATGTATTTTCCCTCATATTTTCTGAAGATCTTTCTCAAGAATAAAATATAACTCCATATTCCTGTTAATTCTCTAAACCTAACCCTAAGTCAGGATGTAACATTTCACACATTTCTGTATGTTAACCAACACTCTTTATTAAATGTACCCCCAAGTAAATTTCCAAGAGTATTTATCCTTGAATTTTTTATGTTCGCTGTAAAATTTGCATATCCATTACTGTTTATCATATATCAGATTCACACTTATGTTTTCCTATTTACACAACATAGTTTGTTATGGATCTCTGTCACTCATCCTTGCAATGGATTGTATGTATTTACCTATGCATTATCACATATTCTCAGATGTATGTAGACATGATTCCTTATGTTCTTCCACATTTATGTTAATTCTCTAAATCCAATCATCATCAGGACAATATTTGATTATATAATTTACATTCATCATACATAACTGCATTTTTTGTATCCAGAAACGTTCATATACATTTTATAGTGTATTTTGCCTGTTCTATTCCATTTGCAATATTCCATTTCTACAGGCATCACTGAATAACCACTGCTTACTTTGAGGAGTGGTGTTTCCTCACATGATGAATTATAACATTAGAGAATCAGACCCAGGGAAGTTTTGAAGCACAGTATATTGGAAAGCTGTAGCATAGACTTCTCTGTGGGTGGAGATAAGGACCACAGGTGGCATCTGGATTCCAAGAAGTACATGTGTATTCCCTTTCTATATGTCCTATGGTTTCTTTGTTCTCCTCTTCTCTTCATCTTATTTCTCATTTCTGCTTATATGAGCATGCCTACGTAAGGGTTGGTGAGATTGTCAATTGGCATCATGCTGATAGAGCATAGGCTTCAGGTCCTGGCAATTGGGGAGCAAGAGGCATAATTAACATATTCCTAGAAAGACAATTATTACCAAAAAGTGGCAAGTGGGGCAGTTTTTAATGAAAGTTTGGAGGAAGGCCTCAGAAGTCCTGAAAATTTCAAGACCTTTTCAACTTTCCTGACTCAATTTGGCCTTTTGTTTTTATTCTGACTCAACTTATATATCTACCCTGACTGTCCTTCTAATTTATGCTTCAAATGTATACCCAAATTGAGATTCATTCTGACTTACACTTGTTGACAATATACATTTTCAAATGATTCTCACTTTACTCATATCTGTGTAGGATTCCATCTATTTATGTATGTTTCCTCACATATTCTTAGAAGCCCATTCTTATGAATAATTCATAATGGTCCAAACTCAGTTTAATTCTCTCAACCTAAATCTATGTCAGTACAACATTTGCTAAAAAGTTTATGTAGTTTTACTTTTCCTAAATTGTGTTCATTTCTGGTACTCCCATATGAATTTTCTATGCTATTTCATCTTCTATTCACATATTTCTGGTTACATTTTATATGTATATTATACATACTATACAAGGGATATGACCAGCTGTCTCATTTTCCCATAATGTATTATTTTATGGCACTCTGTGGACATGTTTGGGTAACATACTATTAATTTATCTGTGTTTTCACATGTATACTGAGAAATACATTCTCAGGAATATTCATAATTATCCATATTCATGTTAAATCCCTAACATATACTCAGGGTTTTACAAAATATGACATTAAATTTTATATATTTCTCTCTTGAATCCTAAATTTTCTTAAGTCCAAGTACAGTGATATCGTTTTTAAATGTGTATTCCATTTCATTTTCAAATTTCAATATTTACTTGCATCTATATGGCTGTATAACCTGAATGAGGTTCAGCTTCTCATTTGCAAATTTGCTAAATACCTACTCATGTGACACTCACTTCAATAATTCCTCCATAAGGGACTGGGATTGTAGCTCAGTGGTAGAGCGCTTGCCTTGCATGCATGAGGCCCTGGGTTTGATCCTCAGCACCACGTACAAAGCAATAAAATAAAGACATTGTGTCCATCTACAACTAAAAAAATATTTAAAAAAAAAATAATTCCTCCATAAAATTTTATAATTACATCTACATTTTTTCACGTTTTATCAGATGTACATTCTCAGAGGTTTTTCTTATATCTCCATATGCATGTTTATTCCCTAAAACTTATATTTATGGGAAGACAATCATTAGCAACAGGTGGCACCTGCACAGTTTCTAGTGAAAATTGGAGGAAGTTCTCAGAATGCATGAACATTTCAAGAGCTGTCTAAAGTTCCAGAATTAATTTAGTCTTTTGTGTTATTCTGATTTATCTTATATATAAATGCTGACTGTCTTTTTAATTTTTGCTTCAAATGTATACCCAAAATGAGTTTCATTCTGACTTCCAATTTTTGATAAAATTCTTTTTCCAACGACTCTCACTTTACTCATTGTTGTGTAGGATTCCATCTATTAATGTATGTTTCCTCATATATTTTTAAAATACCATTCTTATAGACATTCATAATTGTCCAAACTCAGTTTAATTCTCTCAACCTAAATTTAAGTGAGTACAAAATTTGCTAAAAACTTTACATAGTCTTACTTTTCCTTAATTTTCTTCTTTCCTGGTATTCCAATATAAAATGTCAATTCTATTTCACCTCCTATTTACATATTCCTGTATTTCATTTATATTCCACACAGGATACAAACTGCTTTCTAATATTCACGTAATGTATTTACCGATAGCACTCTGTGGACACATTTTTGTGTAAGATTATGTAAATTTATCTGTTTTCCCACCTATACTCAGAAGTACATTCTCAAGAATATCCATATTTATCCATATTTGTGTTAAATCACTAACACTTACCCTATGGTAGTACAAAATTTACATTACATTTTATATATTTCTCTCTTTAATCTTAAATTTTCTTAAATAAAGGCACACCAAAATATTTTTTAAATGTGTATTCCATTTCATTTTCAAATTTGAATATTTTATTTGCATCTATATCACTGTATATCCTGAATGAGGTTTGTGGGGGTCGCAGTCCCTCCCGAGCCAGCGGGTCAAAGGGGATCCCCCACATTAGCCTGGCCTCCATGGAAGTTGAGAAGGGTTGGAGCCGGCTGGCCACTTGGCTCCAGCCTTGCCTTTCGATGTCCATCACAAGACGTTCAGATGCGCCAGGGGAGTCCAATCAGAGTAGGAATCCGTTTATTTGTGGAACAAGCATTCAACTTATAGGGCTATTTGTTCAATCAGAAAGAATGCACATAGGTAACAGCTGCCATGTGACAAGGCACGTAAGCACCCCAATTTCTGGCCACAAGCTGCACGTTCGTGGAACCAACTGTAATTGTAAACCAATCACATATTTCCTCCTTCCTTTGTGCCTTTCCCATTTACATAATGGCTAGTCATTAGGGTGTAGCATAGAACTAGCCCCCCACAAGGTTCATCTTGTTATTTACATATTCATCAAATACATTTTCGTATGACACACACTTGAATAATACCTCCATAAAACTTTATAATTACATCTACAATTTTAAACTTATTGTCAGAAGGACATTCTTAGGTGTTTTTTTATATCTGTATGTGCAGGTTTATTCTCTAATACTAACCGGAAGTCAGTACAAATTAGATACATATAGGACCTACCTCAGAATTGATTCCTATGTGTGCTTTCATCTAGCTATAGATTTTCAAGTGTATTTGGAATACTATCTTTGATGTTCAATTTGCATATCAAACCATTTTTGTACATGAAATTCATCCTAATTACCACTGATTTCCATAATATATTTTGATATGACAATCAATTTAATTACCTCTGTTTAGTATTCTGTCTAATCATGTATGTTCCCTCATATTTTAAGCTCTTTCTCAAGAATAAAATATATATCCACATTCATGTTAATTCTCTAACTGTATCCCTAAGTCAGGATGTGATTTTTCACATATTTCTCTATGTAAACCAACACTCTTTATTTCATGTACCCCCATGTGTACTTCCAAGAGTATTTACCTTTGAATGCTTCATTTTCACTATGAAATTTGCATATCCATCACAGTTTATCATATATCAGATTCCAAATCATATTCTCCTGTTTACACACTCATTTGTTGTGGCTCTCTGTGACTCAACCTTGTACAGAAATTTTAATTACATATGCATTATCACACATTCTCAGATGTACATATCATGATTATTTACATTATACCACATTTATGTTAATTCTTTAAACCAAATTGTCATCAGGACAATATTTGATTTTATAATTTACCATCATCTTACATAACTCCATTTTTTCTTGAATCCAGGAACATTCATATACATTTTACAGTGTATTTTCCTGGTACTTTTCAATTATCAATATTCCATGTCTATCAGCATCACTGGATACACACTGCTTACTTTAGAAGAGTGATGTTACCTCACAATAATGAATTATACAATTAGAGAAGCAGACTGATTGAAGAATCGGAGCCAGGTATATTTAAAAGTGGTCACATAGACTTATCTGGGTGTGGAGGAGAGGGTCGTAGGTGGCAACTGGATCTCAATAAGTACATGTGTAGGGGCTGGGATTGTAGCTC
>PVHX01027659.1:0-19106 GCA_004024805.1 Geosciurus inauris | reverse complement strand
GAGATTCAAATGCAATTGTCCAGGATAAGGCCTGGGCATCCAGATTCTTTTAAAGGTGCTTAGATGATTATGGAAATACAGCTAAGTCTTAGAACCTAGACAGAACAGAGCTCTATAAATGTTGATGTACATATGAAACAACTAGTGGGGTCTTGTTAAAATGCAGGTTCAGGTTCTGATATCTGGGTTGGGGCTTGTGAATTTAAATTATTAACAAGCTCCCAAGTTATGTTGCTACTATTGGTCCATGGGCCACATTTCTTCTATTCTAGTGATTTTCAAACTTGAGTGTGCATCAGAATCCCATGAAGGGCTAAGCCTCACCCCAAAATTTGATTTCAGAGGTCTGGGAGGGCAGAGCCCTTATATTTATATTTCTGATTTCCTAATGGTGTGGATATTACTGGCTCCAGGACTACACTTTCAGAACCACTGTTTTATAACATGTTCAGCTTAGTAGGAAGCCACTATACACTCCAAATCTCTACAGAGGCTCTGATCTCCATAGATTAATTGAAAGTCTATATATATAAAATACTTCTATTCCTACTCATCTCTAACCCAGAATTCCAGATGGCCAGCATATTCCCTCTCATATACAATTAAAAGGGCTGTTCCCTAAAGAAAGTGCACAGTTTCCCAGCAAAATATTCTGAACTCTGGCACTTAGTGATCTCCTGGTTTAAAAGGGGGAGAGAGGGAAGGGGATGGGGAATGAAAGAAAGAGAATAATAGGAAAAATTTCCACCCAATGACTCTAAAAGCAGCAGTAGTTCTGAACTCTCATTTATATGTCAGAATCACACGGTAAACATCAAAAGAAAAACTTATAGAAATGCTTGAAGATAGTACTAGTGATATACCTGAATCCATTTAAATACAGATTCAAAGAATAAACAAGTGTGGAAATTGCAAATCTAGAATATAATGTTATAAACATTGAAAATGTAAAAATAATGAAAATTTTGAGGGGGGCATATTGAGAAAGGTGTTACTATGGTAATTTTTCATCTTTCACAGCAGAGTTAGAGTTTAGAACTAAAAGGTGGAGTTAAGGAATAGTACTTCAAAGTAATCAACTTCTTATTCGTTTTCAACAACCTTTTTATAACCACAGAAATCTTTTAGAAGTTTAATATTTTCTGAGCTCAAGAAACATTTATCTCAAACAGCATTTATTTGTTTTAGATTCACTTCAGTTTCTCTTCCTTATCTTAAATTCAAGTTATGGGTTTAGAAGTTTGGCTGTCATATTTGCACTCTTTGACAGACACATTTTTGTGTATAGTGCCAAGATGCTTCTGATATAGCTGACATACATTCAATAACATGAGAGATTAGCAGGATGATGGCCCTTGAGGGAGCCTGAATAAGTATGTTCAATTAATGGTTTTTTGCTGCAGAAGAGAGAGCCTGTGACTAAGGAACAAGATGCTTTAGGAACTTTGGGAAAAGTCTCATGATTCCAACTTTCAGAGTGGTTGGGGCCAGGAAAAAGGACTTTGGTTATACATGGGAAGAAACCACTGGGAAGCAGATAAGGGAGCTGGTTCCAGAGGTTGTACAGGTATTGGAGCACAAAGGCATCCACAAAAGGCTCTGTCATGCAGAGTCAATGAAGGCCAGAGTCTCTGGAAAATCCTGTAGCACTACATGGCTCTTTATCCAGCAGACAGCGCCTGTAGCCTTTCAGAGAAGAAGGAGGAGGAGACCTGGAGCACCAGTACCAAGTTCCCAAATACTAACTACTTATTGGGTGAACAAAAGCACCTACAGTCAAAGAGCCAAGGTTGTCTTGAGAAAGAGAACCAAAATTTTGAGGGCTAGTCTATGAGGCAATACACAGACACAGGCAGGCTGGATATGGAAACCAGGAGACCCAAACCAGGGTTGCAATGGGAAGGCCAACACACTAGAAGCAGCAAAGGAAAATGGTCCTCAAACTCAGCAACTCTGCTATAGTCAAATACATTTTGAGTACCTTTTTTTCTTATCTAATCTACTGTGTTCATATTTTCTACTTTTTCTCTCTGCACTCCCTGGTGCATGTTCATTCTCATAAATAC
Organism: Geosciurus inauris; assembly: GCA_004024805.1. Lineage (NCBI taxonomy): Eukaryota > Metazoa > Chordata > Mammalia > Rodentia > Sciuridae > Geosciurus > Geosciurus inauris. The sequence goes on along the minus strand of PVHX01027659.1, from coordinate 17,040 downwards.
CTAGTACATTTTTGATATTACTAAAATAAATACTAACAAAAACAGTGCCTTTATTCCCAACCAAAATTATGTTGTAATAAACTACATAGTAGTATAAAATCATCACAAGAAAGTAGTTTTGTGTCTCATCCTTGGTAAGTGGTACTTTCTAAAGCTGAGAAATATTTATTTCATACCCTGTGTCTGCTTAAAGGAACTCCATTTAACTATAGGTACTGATATCTCTAACGGTAGGCTCATTCTTCCCTTTCTCTCTTAGATTATGATAATCATCCCCCAAATCAGACCCTTTCCCAGTTCAAAAGTATCAGAGTGCCTCACATCTGAGCCCATCAGGACTTTTATAAGTTATTTAATACAACTGCTAACAAGGCCTCTTAAATCTACATTTTTTTTCCATCTTAGGCTTAAAATAATCAAGATGTGTGCCTTGGAGTACATATACAACTAAATCAGCATCCCTTTGTACTTTGGCTTAAGCCTTAATGTAAAAGTAAATACAATATGTTGATGGGTATATGACAGCTACCTTCAAGCTGATCAGAAATACTAAAATAATACATAAACAATCTTCAGGCCAGTGATATTTGCAGTCATTGCTTAGAACTGTGTTTGCAAGGTTTGCCTTTTAAGGTTTCGGTGCTGGGGATGGAACCCAGAGCCTCACTAGTGCAAGGCAAGCATTTTGCCACTGAGTCACACCCCCAGTCTTTTTTCTTTTCTGTTTTTTTTTTTTAATTTTTGAGACAGAGTCTCACTAATTTGCCCAGGCTAGCCTTGAACTTGCAATCCTCCTGGCTCAGCCTCCTAAGTAGTTGGGATTACAGGCATAGATCACTGTGACTGTCTAAGGTTACTTTTGTTTCTCCTTAACTTCACTGTTTCCAATTCATAGAAGATGCAAGCAGGTAAATGGTGATACCAGGTCATGCACATATGGTCAAAACTGGGGTTTCCTAAAGGCATAGAAAACAAAATAACACATGTATATATGTAATACTCTCCCCTACAAGTAAATTTTGTGAGACAAACACTATTTTAATCACAAAATCTACTTTAAAATTATAAAATTTAGAGAGAGATGTATAGGAACAGACTCAGAGGCAAAATCAGCTTCCTTAAGCAACCGAAATTGTTAGCTCTATTGCGTCTAATCTCCTCCCTTATTCACCTTGAACTTCTATAACAAAGCACCATAGACTGGGTGTCTTTGAGATGTTTATTTCTCACAGTTCTGGAGGATGGAAAGTCCAAAACCAAGGAGGGGAAGGAAATGGTCTGTGTCTGGTTTCTTGTTATAAGTACACCTATCCAATCATAAGGGCCCGACTCTCATGACCTCATCTAAAGACACAATCTACTTATCTTCTAAAAACCCCATCTCTAACTACCATCTCATTGGAAGTTAATGCTTCAACATATAAATTTTGAAGGGAGAGACAGAATTTCCTCTATAACACTCACCAAGTTCCATTCTCTCTAGTAAATGAAAACTGTATCCTTTAGATGGTTAGGGACCACAAAGCTAAACAACACACAGTTGCCCCAGCCTCTGGCCCTCAACTCTTTAGGTTCAAGTGCTGCTCTAACCCCAAGATGAGAATTTTTTGCATATAAATATTGTTACTCTGCCCACCATATATCAGCTCCTTCTCTTGTAGCCTAAGGAAGAGATTGATTTTTATTTTTCCATTGTAAACACACACATACATTCACACATACACAAACAGCAAAAGAAACATTATGAATGCAAATTAACCTGATTGTATATTCCAGTCATAATTTTTTGCTACAATAGTCACTTTTTTCTGTCTTTAAGATGTAATGTTATTTAAAATTAGAATTTCCATCAAACACTTAAGGTTATTGATTTACTACTTGAAAAGGTCTCCCAATTTATTTCTAACAGTCTTCTATTTTGTTGCTTTTTTGAATAGGGCATGGCATTTTCCCCTTGTGTTTAAGGATCTGTAAATAATGCAGAAAGAACTGCTCTCAAAATCATCTTTGTAACTGTATGTAGACAATATACCAACTATATGATATTTTAATATGTTATATAACACTAAACATTCATATATATTATATGTGTAATCTGTATTGGTAAATTATTTTTATATCTATTAACTGTTAACATATAAAATAAATAAGAATACCATGTTTTGACTGGAGCAATAATTTGTCCTATAATATTTAATCCTATGGCACTATTGCATTTTAAAATTCCCCACAAACTTATCAAATTTGTTTGTTTTACTTTCATTAAGCATTCTTAGCTATTTATTATTATCTCAATAAATTGAGATAAATTTATCTATGACCTGATTTTTGCCTCATGTCATCAATCCAGACTCCTAAAGTCTCTGAGAAATGACTCATTCATATTTTGAAAAATGGCACATCACAAGTTTACAGTTAAATAATAAACAGAACTGGGAAAAGTTGCTGGTGGTTTGATAAAATAGGAAAAATTCAAAAGAAGTGCTTGGCTTAGTAATGTTGTTCCTTAGAAAATAAAACTAGAGGTTGGAGATATAGCACGGTGGTAGAGCACTTGCCTAGTATGTGTGAAGCTCCAAGTTCGATACCCAGCACTGCAGATAGATAAAAATAAAAACCCTACTACTTACTTGATTAGAGAAAGCCACCTCTTACCACTAATCTTACTACTTGTGATAGAGCATACCACAGGATATTTTGGGGGCTTACATGGGAATGCAAGGGAAAAGGCATCATAGTTGCCACGTGTAGCACAGGGGATTAGTAAAATGAAGGTGACTATCACTTTACACAAGCTTATCATTTTTTAGTTGCTTCTTATAAGCTCGCAGATTATTTTATTATAGAATTACATGAATATATTCATTTGTTGAAATGTATGTTGTCTCACCAGTGTCATCTATAAAATAATAATTTAAAAATAACAGATTGGTCCAAGTTGCTCCAGGTGCAAATGCAATGAGGAATTTCTGAGCAGGAACAAGATAATTTAATGGATACTTCCCTATCATGCCTTGCAAAAGTTATCAGGGTTCTCTTGATCAACTAAGTCAGTATTCACCCATACTTCAAAACCATCAAGATAGTCCAAACCTCGGCTCTAAAGCAGTTTGTGTACCATGTAAACCAAAACAGTTGGATGAGTGCATAACTTACCCCATTCTGATGGCACATGGAGTTAGCCTTCACTCTATATATCAGAACCATGTATATGTAATAAAATTAGCATATAAGTAAAAGAGTGTTCTATATATTAGAATTGTGGGGATCTAGCTTTCTTTTGAGCTGTTCCAAAATTAGTTGGCAACGCTGATATAGTTCAAGCTTCTGAAATAAAAAGACTCATTTATCCATTCTAGACATATGCTAATCATCATGGAATAGTGCTCAGTAAGAGCTTGCCGAGCAAGTCTGGCAACAATCACAGTCTGCCTTACATCAGAGAACTCCCAGATGTTTGTCTGATGCGGGCTTCCCTGGCAGGTGTCACCATAAGAAGTGAGTTCCAGCCAGGGTGCTGTCAGCACTGAAAAGGCATATCACACACCTTTTCACGGTAGTGCAGAAATAAGCCTTTTCCTCTAGATTGGAAACAAGGACCACATGGCATTTATTTTTTAAAGGATGTCACTAAGGTGTCTTTCAAGGTTACCAAACAACTCCCTCACCTCCCCTTTTATAATAGACAGTTGCTAATTCTATCACCTGGGAAGTTTTCTTTCTGAGGTTCATACTTACTGAATTCACTGCATATATCAAAACTCAATGCTTGTCGATCTTAAAAGCATTTGATACTTTGGTCAAAATATAGAGGAGGAGGAAAGTTTTATTCAAGAAAAAGAAAACAGATGAAAAGCCAAAGAATAAATTCTTCTCTAACATTTTCATTTTATCTTCAGATCCCTGCATTTATTCCAAGTGTCCTGCCCAGTTGTAACATCCTAATGATTTTAAGAGCAAGCTAGAGCAAGGGTACGTCTCAAAGATATAGCAAACCTCCTGGTGTTTGCTTAACACAAACACACCACACCACATTACACCAATGAGCTACTTAAAATCTGTGCCCTGCAAAAAATTGAAAATATCCAATCCTTGGGACAAGATTAAAATGAGGAATCTGCAGTAAGTCCACAGCACTGTTTCTCAGTGAAGTCCTTGGATAACTTGCATTAGAATATCCTGAGATGCTTGTCAAAAATATAGATATCCAAACCCAGATGGTACCTACTGATACCTATATTGCTGATATTCTGTATCAGTAAGTCTGAGATGAGTTCCATGGGTTCTAGGTGATCTCTGGGCCCATTTTTAGTATGAGAATCACTTTCCTAGGTAACCTAAATACTGTTTCACACAAGTGAAATTGGGAGTCCAGTTTGGTCTTGAAATTCATCTTTTAATCTCCTTTATTTTACCAAAATAGCCTAACAGCTTTCTTATGAATTCAATCATTTAGGGTATCCCAAGAACTCAAAAGCAGCTATATTTCAGAAACAAGTCTTTCAGAATAGTTCCACTGTGGAATTTAACCAAAGCTCTTTCAAAAAATTTGAAAGCAAGTGTAGAGATGGTAGGGGCTTCTTCTTAATTAATTGTCTCTTAGAGCATTTAGTCCTGGTGCTTTTAAACAGGCTTACCAATTTTTAGCTGGTGGAAAAAATCTTTTCCTAAACATTCCAGTTGAAAAATCTCATGATATTTATTATTCGTCTTTAAGCCTTAAGATCACATGTTCCAAGGGCCAAAAAATCTTGTTTGTTCTTTTTCTAAAAATATTTCACATCTTTCAAGCTTCACTTTCAAACCATAGTTTTGATATATTTTTATGGCTTGATTATTACAATGACTTCCTATCTGATCCCCTTATTCTTATCTCTCTCCAATCATTCTTACACACTGCTAATGATACTTAATAAAGCAAAAAGCTGCTCAAAAACTTATGTTTCCACATTTCCTAAGAGATGTCTAGACACACTATATCTCACAGTCATGAGGTATGTCACGAGTTTTTCCTTTTCCTTTTGCCAGTATAAATTCTCTCCATTCTTTTATTTGGCTCCTTGTAGGTCCATGTGAAAAAGCAAACAATCACACCAAGCATATTCTTTCTCCTTAATTAGGTTTTAAACTCCTCAAGAGCTGGTATCAAATGTCTGTAATCATCTCAATACTAAGCATACAAATATTTGTTAAATAAATTAAAGACTGAATGGCACTGGATTAAGCCACCAACTTCAATTCTCATCTCCTGGCTGGAGGTGTCAGAGAGCATTTTGTGAATTTTCTACAGACTGAGTAGTGTTCAATCATGGTACTCACCGCACAGCTTTCTTTTCAACTGGAAGCAATTAGTGCCAGGATTTTTTCCTCTCTCTTTCTCTCTCTCTCTCTCTCACTCCCCCTCCCTGCCCCCCCTTTCACACACACACAAACAATTCTGCAAGAAGGATTTAAGTTGGGGAAATAATACAAATTCTATGTCTAACTGGATCCTCTTAATAGTTCCAAATTCCAATGTGTGAAAAAAAGATTCCAATCTTTACCACAGTGGAAAGTCTATAATGTGAGAATTACTTGAAATTTTCCTTCTCAGATCAATGGCAGAGTAGACTATACAAAGCTTTTAGTGGCTACAGATGCAACTGATTTAAGGCTTTGTAATAATTCCTTCAAAGGCAGTAAAACCAACCATGTCAAGCAATGTTTTAGTGCTTACGTGAGTGAAACCAATTCAAATGCCAAGTTAGTAACAGAATTGTGTGTGCTGCTTAAAGATAATGCTATATTTGTTAGGAAAAATTGTACCAAACAATATACTTTTATGGCCAAGCATATCATTCTGTATTATTACTATTATTATCATGATCATTATAAATTTTGATCAATTGGCTGGGAAAAAAGATGCATATAAAATTTGTTTGACTACGTATTATAAAAAATTAGAATTTGTCTTTATTAACACTTATTAGACTATTTCCAATACTGATATAGAGAAATTACTTACACATAAAATTTAATTTTAATGTAAAATTAAAACTATATTATAGTTTTATTATATTTTCATTTTATTAAAAAAGTTCAAAATTGCAATTTAAGTATAAATGAGGACAGCTATGTTACAAATCATATATTACAAGTTCAGGGAACAGATTGGGTTTTCAAATGTGATGTTTAATGCTAAACTTTAAATAACATTACATATATTCTGATTTGTCAAACTTCTAAATTTATCTTTTGAGTGTTTTTACCCAAGAAAATTATTTCTCCCATAAAGTTTTAAGCAGATTAAAATAGCATTTAAGACAAATGAATTTAGTTTGAAAATATTTTCAAATCAATCTATATAACAATGGTGTATAAAGGAAAAAATGCAGGACAAAACAGAAAGTCTAGAGAATTGAAAATAAGCACTTATTTCCTGCTAAAATCCTGAAGTTAAGCAATTTGTTATTGTTACTAAAATATCAATATGTATTTTAGTAAGAATGATAGTAAAAGGAGAAAAATATTTTCTACTTTCAAAACATAAAGTTCATCACTTTTTTGTTCTTTGCTTTTGTGATACCAGAGATCAAACTCAAGGCCATATGCATGATAGGCAAGCACTTTACCACTGAGCTATACCCCCAGCCTTAAAAGTTTATCTTGAGAGAGAAAAATATACAAGTTCCAAACATGGTTAAATGTGTAATAGCCACAAACTATATTATGGGAAAATGTAAAATTAATAAAGAAATTGAATGTAACAAATTATCATGAATAATTATACATTTTTCAAATAAAAAAAGTAATGTAATGTTGGAAATTTACAAATCCAGAAAAACTGAGAAAAATATTATTTTATCTTTTTACAAATACATTAATTGCTCAATTAAACCATACATTTTTTAAAAGTCAGTTAAATAGTGGTTAGATTTGGCAGTTTACACCAATGAGCATCCACCTACTGTCATTTCCTGCATTTAATTTTATATGACAGTTCTGTTACTACATACATATTTAGTATCTTGTATTAATTCAAGCAAGATAAACTTAAGGGGGGAACAATTTTCATACCAAAATTGTTTCCATTTGGATACTTTAGCAGCATGAAAAAATGGTTGCAATTAAGGAAAAGGCATTATTAAAAATATTAAATAATGATATAAAATATAATAAAGCCTCTGCATTATTAGTTCAGTCCCTTCATCTGCATATGGGAAAATGAAGCTCAGAGCAGGATAATTATTCCTTCCATTGTCTCATGCTTTCTCTTCAGGTTAAGTTCCTAATTGCAGGTTTGGCTTGCAGGGTGAACTCAGGTACTTGCTGAACTACCTTATACTTCAATTTATAAAATAATACATTAGGCTTAAAGCAGCACTATGGAAAATCTCCTTTCAACTGTAAAATAAGGAGAACATTTTAAACTTATTTTTGTTAAAATTATAAAAGGAATTTAAAAGCCCCAGTTGTAGAGCTTAATCCTAAAATTCCCAATCTTAACTCTGAATATCTTTAAGTCTTACAACAATTTCTGAAATGCACCTTTTTTCTTTGACAACTATTCCCCTAGAGTATCAGTGGATTAATTGTCTATAAATACAACTCATAAAACAACAAATAGGGTAGGTTTTGTTTTACCAGATAGTTCAGTGCAGGTGTGTTTATTGCCCACAATAGATTTAATTTAAAGTAATATATTTATAAAAAGTTATGTACAAAATGCTAAATGAATTATTATAAAGAAAGTACCTGTCAAATTCTTGGAGCCTCTGCATTCAAACATTATCTCCTGGGCCTTTTCTCTGCTTCCCTTGACTCCTTTACCAACTGACCTGCCATATAAAGCTTCCAAAGAGTGAGATTTAACTACTTGTGTCACGGGGCCCTTTACACCTGTGTCCCTGTTAAATACTGACAGGATGCATTACTGAGAACAAGGAGAAAAAAAAAGCATTCATAACGAAAATGGCAAGCACCTGAAAGATGAACAGGCTCCAGGCTAGCAAACCCAAGACAAATAATGAGTAGGAAGAAAAGAAAATTTGCCTTTCTCCTCTGGTGCATGCCACGAGGAGGGATGCTGTTTCACTAGAGGATTATTTTTGAGGCATATCACATAATATAATCATTCTAAAGCAGTATACAATTCAGTGGCACTTAGTAGATTCTAAATGCTATACTTCCGTAACCTCCATCCAGCTCCAAAACAATTCATCACCCCAACGGAAAACTTGACAGCCATTAGGCAGTCATACCCCATTACCCTCTACCCCTAACCCATCACAACTTCCCAATCCACCTTTTATCTCTATGGATCCACGTACCCTGGATATTTCACATAAATAGAATTGTCATTATTTGTATCTGGCTCCTTTAACTTATTGGTTTTGAAGGCCATCTATATTTTAACAGATATCATTAGTGCATTCCTTATTATAGCTGAATAATATTGGTGAATATTTGGGTTATTGCTACCTCTGGGCTATTTTGAATAGTGTGCTATTATGAACTTCTAAGTAGAAACTTTTATTTGCATTTCTGTTTTAAACTCATGTATTTAACTAGGAGTGGAGTTGCTAAGTCAATTCATAATTCTATGTGGATTTTTTTGAGGAATCACCAATATTTTTAACAAAGTAGCTGTACCAATTTACATCCCACAAACAATATATAAGGGCTACAATTTCTCCACCTCCTGACACTTTTTTAAGATTCTGTTCTGTTTGTTCATCATCTTACTGGGTGTGAAATGGTTTTAATCTTTATTTCCCTAATTACCAATGATCAGGAGCATTGTTTCATGTGATTTTTATATTTTGTATATCTTCTTTGGCAGAACTAGTCAAGTACTTTGATTATTCTTAAATTGAGTTGTCTTTTTGTTGTTGTTTGAGGTCATTATATACTCTGGATAAAGGAATATCACCAGAAATTTATTTGAAAATGTTCATTCCATTATGTAGTTTGTGTTTTCATTTTAGTTTCCTTTGATATAAAAAGTTTTTAATTTTCATGAAGACCAATTTGTTCTTTTTTGTTTGTTTTTCATTTTGTTGTTGCATTTTTGTGTGTCTAAGAATCCATCCACAAATTCAAGGACGTAGAGATATACTCCTATATTCTTCTAATAATTTATAGTTTTAGCTTTCACATTTAGATATTTTATCCATTTTTGGTTAATCTTTGTATATGGTGTTAGATAGGGGTCAACTTAATTCTTTTCATGTGTATATTGAGTTGTCCCTGCACCATTTGCTGAAAAGATTGTTTTGCTTATTGAATAGTTTTAGCATCCTGATGGAAAAAGGTCATTTGACCATGGATGTATAGGTTAATTTCTGGACTCTCAATATATTTCATTATATTTCTCTAGTATTACACCAGTACCCCCCTTTTGATTAGCTTTTAAATAACTTTCGAATTAGGGAAATGTCAGACCTCCACATTTGTTTTTCTTTTTCAAGATTGTTTTATCTATTCCAGGTCCCTTGCAGTTCCATATGAACTTCATGTTCAACTTTTCCACTTACACCAAAAAAGTTATTGTGATTTTAATAGTTGAATGAATAGATCATTTTGGACAGTGTTGCCATCTTAATATTAAGTCTTTGAATCCATGAAAACAGATGACTTCATATTTTATAGGGTCCTCTTTAACTTCTTGCAGCAATGTTTTGTATTCTTCAGTAACTAAGACTTGAAATGCATCTAAATAAATTAATTAATAAAAAAGACTTACACTTACCTGTTTAAATTTATTCCAATGTATCTTATTCTTTTCCTTGCCAGTGCAAATGTATCTTTTTCTAAATGTCTTTTATGTAGTGTTAATTGCTAGTGTATAGAAATAGAACTGAATTTTGCGTTGATCTTATATCTTGCAACTTTTCTGAATTCATTTAGTATCCTGAAAGGAGCATATTTTTATTGATTATTTAGAAATTATACACACACACACACACACACATATATATATATATAAAATCATGTCATCTTCAAAGAGAGATAATTGTTCCTTTTGAAAGTTTATTCAATTTTTTATTGATTTGTTTTAGTAATAGTTATTCTATGTATGTATAATATGTCAAAATACACTGTACTATCATGTATATCTAGAAAGAATAAATTTTTTAAAAAATTTAAAAACTTAGGATAAATTTTTGATATAACCACAAAATTATGAAATATAATTTGTTCTAATTTAGACCCCAGCACTTCCCCCTCCCTCTCTCTCTCCCTGCTTCCCTCCCTCTGCTTTACTGGTCTTTTTGAAATTTATTTTTTTAAAATTAGTGTCTTGTGGATATACTTGATGTTGGGACTCACTGTGCTGTATTCATGTATGTACATACAAAAGTTTGGTCAGATTCATTCCACTGTTCTTCCCTTTTCCGGTTCTGCCTCCCTTCCCCTCAACCCCCGCTTTTTTTTTAAAAAGCATATGCTCTTTTTTTTTTTAGTTGTAGATGGACACAATATCTTTATTTTATTTTTATGTGGTGCTGAGGATCGAACCCAGTGCCTCATGCATGAGAGGCAAGCACTCAATCACTGAGCCACAATCCTAGCCCCTCAATCCCCTCTTTTTACTCCACTCATCTTTTTTCCATTTTGATGAAATTCACACTCCTTTTTTTCTTTCTTTTTTCCTTCCTTCCTTGCTTGCTTCTTTTCTTTTCTTTTCTTTCTTTCTTTCTTTCTTTTTCTTTCTTTCCGTCATTCTTTCTTTCTTTCTCCTTTCTTCCTCCCTCCCCCTTCCTCTCCCCACCTCCTTCTGTTGTTGCCTCATTGTTCTGGTTAGGACTTCCTGTATAATTTTGAATAGAAATGATGAAAATGGGCATCATTGTCTTTTTCCTGATCTTAGGGGAAAGTTTTGAGTTTCCACAATTGCAATGATGTGAGATATGATGTCAGGTATGAGTTTTTGATAAATATTCTTTATCATGTTGAGGGTGTTCCCTTTATTACTTATTTTTTGAAAGAGGGTTAGATTTCTCACATGGTTTTTCTGCATCAATTAAGATGATCATGTGATATGTTCAAAGTACTTTCTTATATTCTTTCTTAATTTTGTGTGGTTTGTAGTAATGTGCACAGTTTCACTGATTTTAGAAATTTAATAGTTCTTTGGTTTTTTAAATGTAATGCTCAGGTCATTATACTAAAAGTTTGTCTAGTTTGTTGGTCGTTTCAAAGAATCAACTTTTGGTTTTGTTTATTCTATCATTTTTCTATTCTCTATTTTATTTATTTCCATTCCAATTTTCTTAATTTCCTTCCTTCTGCTATATTTAGGTTTAGCTTGCTCTTCTTTTTCTTGTCCCACAGGATTCACATTATATTATTAATTAGGAAATTTTATTTCTTTTTAATGTAGGCCTTCTCAGCTGTATATTATACCACTGCCTTTTGTTTTCCATGGTTTCTTATGAGAAAATTGTTGTTAATATTATTGTGGATCCTTTATACAAGAGAAGTCACTTCTGTCATTGCTTTCAAAATTCTCTCTCTGTTCTTGGCTTTCAATGGTTTATGACCTATCTGAGGATAGATCTCCTTGAGCTTAAAGTTCATTGGTTATTGGTTTGCTTGGATGTGAAAATTAATATTTGTGCTTCTTATTTTTAACAAATTTGGGAAATTTTGACGACTTGTTCTTCAAATATTTTTTGTTTCTCTCTCTCTCTCTCTCTCTCCCCCTCCCTCCCTCACTCTCTCCCTTCCTCTCCTCACTCCTCTCCCACCACCTCTATTTCTATGCATATTTTAGTGCACTGTATGGTGTCCCATGGGTATCTTATGCTACATTCATTCTTCTTAATTCTCTTTTCTTTTTTTTTTTAAGATTTTTTTTTATTTGTAGATGGACACAATGTCTTTATTTTATTGCTTTGTATGTGGTGCTGAGGATTGAACCCAGGGCCTCATGCATGCGAGGCAAGCGCTCCACCGCTGAGCTACAATCCCAGCCCCTCTCTTTTCTTTTCTTCCTCAGACTGGGATATTACAATTTATTTATGTTCAATTTCTATTCTATTTCCTCAAATCTGCTGTTGAGCCACTCTAATAATTTTCCTATTTCAGTTATCATAATTTTCAGTTTTAGAATTTCTATGTGGTTCTTCTTTCTCTTTATTAATATTTTTCTTCAGTAAGGAGAATATTAATACATTCTTAATATACTAATATATTAAGTAACAAATGTAAACTATCATAGAACTTTTGGATGGTGGAGTAAGGACCTCTATAAATATGCCCATAGATAAAAGCAACAAAACACTGGAAAAGTTGAAAAAAATCAACTTTTTCAGAACTCTGAAAATAATCAAAGTATTGTAAGAAACTAAGATAATTTATTTTTTAGAAGTGGCTGAATCTTAGTAAGAAAAAAAGTTTATGGTCTTTTGCTTAACCAATGCCCTCATAATTTTCATGAAGGGATTGCTTTCTCTATTTAGACATGTTTTCTTTTAGTTCTTTTCATGTAATCATAATAGATTTAAAGACTTTAGCTAAAAGGTCAACTTCTAGGCCCATTAGTAACAGTTTCTATTAACTTTTTTCCTCTGTATGGACCATACTTCCTTATTTCTATGTGTACCTTACAATTTTGTTGCAAATTGGACATTTTAGATAATATTTTATGGTAATTCTTGAAATCAGAATCACTGTCAGTTTTATTACTTTTCTTTATTATTTTAGCTGATGTTTATTTGTTTAATGGCCTTCCTGAGCTAATTCTATAAAGTGGCCAACGTATGTTCCTTTTGCTAGGATACTGTTCAGCTAATGATTGGGCAGAGGTTTCCTTGAAAGCTTGGACACAGTACATCTCTCAGTCTTTTCCAAGAGACTCTATGTAAGTTGAAGCATGTCTTCGGCATTCGGCCAGGCAGTTTACAGCTCTAGGCTACCCATCCTACTTGTGCAAGGACTCAAGTTCAAACAGAGATGAAAGCCTGGCTTTTTTTCATGTCTTTCCACAATATACAAACAACTTTGTATATGCATGTAGCTTTTTAGATTGCCTAGGAATATTTTAGAGCACTTCAAATTCCCCCATGAACATCTTATTCTTCATATAATTATTTTAAGCTTTTGCTCAGCTTCTTATGGTATTGCTATCTCAGACAATGTAATGTTAAACCGTGGCCACTATTTCTTTTTGACAAATGCACTGGGGCTGAAGACTTGTTTGTAGAGTGCACTATGATTCAGGGCCAACAACTACAATATACATGCAGTAGGTGTTTTTCCCCCCCTGGGAGCTACAGGATGGGCCAAATAATGGCAGAGCTCTGGAAATGAGAATGTTCTAAAAATTAGACTTTTTGAATAGTTCTTCCTCCTATTATAACTGAAAGCCTGCTGATTCTCATAACCCTATTTATGAGGCTTCTGGTTTGCAAGGCTGCTGCAGAGCTTCAAACAGGGAACTGGTTAAGCAAAAGACCATGAAAATTTCTTATCAAGATCCAGTAATTTCTAAAAATAAATTGTTACAATCCTTTGATCATTTTCCAGAGTTCTGAAAAAGTTGATTTCTTTTTTTCAGTTTTTCCAGTGATTTGTTGCTTTTATGGACAGGCATATCTATAGAGGTCCTTACTCTATCATCCAAAAGTTCTGTGATGTTTTACATTTATTAGAGTTAGTGTTCAGTGTTCTTGAGTGATTTGACTCTTACAATCTGTGCTAATATGTTATATATTTTTGTTCACCATATCATATAAAAACAGAAGATATTAATGTAATTGGAATATTAAATATAATTCAAGAAAGGTAGCATATTTGCTAGTGACATATTCCTGTGAGAGGTCTTTATCTCAGATATATCTACTACATACTATCTTCTGTATACTGAAATTATGCTACTATTGCAATATCAAACAACACAGCTTGTTAATATAGAAATGTCAGTGAACATATACTTATCCATCCACATTGCCACATCCAGACTCTTATATGATACATAGAACAAAGCTATTAAGAAAGTGGATAAGTTTAATTGTCCTAATGAGAATAGAAACAGAACTTTTGCCTCTATTGCATAGTGGCTAAAGTTAATTGATCCAACATTAACTTTGGATATTAGAGTATACTCTGTTACTTCTGCAAGGATGGAACATGAATGAAAGATAAAATAATCCTCATTTGGAAATGGTTTCAACCTCCCCTAACAAATATTTGACCAAATTCTTGGGTTTATTTGATAGGGTTATTGTCTAATAAAAGATCTAGCAAAAGTGAGAAGCAAGCCCACTTACCAAATAATTAGCTATTCAAAAACTGAGGTGTCACATTAGAGAGCTACATGCATTTTGGGGGATCACTCATTTAACAGATATAACTTAAAGGAATAAACTAGTATAGTATTTCAGTTTCTTATAGACAAGAGGGAAAATTGCCTTTGTAATTAGGTATTTATGAAGGCAACTAAATTGCTTTTCAATCTTGCAGTTTTGAAAAAATGCATCTTCTCTGGCTTAATAATGAAACAGAAATAAAAATGGATCTATAAATCTCATTTGCACTTAGCTATTGTTGTTGCAGCAGTTTTGTTCTTCTGGCTTCAGAACTGCAAAAGCTGTTAAGACATGCTCTACACAAAATGATCCCTTAAAAATGCACTTCAGTTATATCTCAGAGTGGCCTACAGAATAGGAAATATGGAAGTAGTAGCACACATGTGCTACAGGGAAATTTAGAGACATGTTAAAGAACAAACTATGGCATGCTATAAAACAGTTTTCTCAAACTTTAATATATATGTATATCACATGGAGTAACTTGTGAAAATTCAGAGTCTTATACAGGAGTTATGGGTAGGGACTGAGGTTCTATATGTCTAAAAAAGCTCCCATATGAGATGAAGGCTGATGTTCCTTGGATCACACTTTTTTGAGTAGAGAGAAAGTGAATGTATATGTTTTCTGGTTTGAGCTTTACCACAACACATCATGTTTGTTGTTTTTCTTTTTTATGATATTGTATATTAAAGTTATCTTAATTCCTTTCTGGGACCAGGAAAGACATAAACAAATGGAAAGATATCAAGTCATCAACAATATAAACAAAAATAATATATCTTGTGGGTAAAGTAAGACACACAAAATTAAAACTGAGAAACTATGTCAAAATATATAAAAGATAACACAGCAGATGATTTTAAAGTAGCAAAGATGCTATCCCAGTTTCGCACAGAGTGCCACAAATAGAGCACTGGATTTGGTGTCAAGAATCTTTGAGTTACAGCATGGGCTATACCTTATCTAGCTAGATTAATGATTCCTTAGGCAGCTCCTTGGCCTCTTTTCCCTGAGTCCAAAAGAATGAATTTGAAATAGTTGACCTCTAAGTTCCCTTTTAGCTCTAACACTTGTTTTTCTCTGTTCCTCTTGTGAAACTCTTGGCCAACATAGAGAATTTTTCTTTTTAAATCGGTTGTTGTTTTTTTTAAATCTAAGGAATGCCATAATTCCTTTAGGTTGAAGGAAAATATGAAGTTCTACTCAGAGGTGGATAACTAGGTGAATGCCAGGTTTCCATACAGGCAGCATTAATTTTATGGCCTTTCAAGTCCTTGGCAACCAAATAGGTTCACTCCCCCGCACCCCACCAACAGTGAATTGGCCCAGCTGGACTTTGTCTAAGGCCACAATTCCAAGTGAGGTTCTGCCAAAGGCCAGTACCCAAGTCTAGAGGAAAATCCACCCTACCACTTCCTTTGTCTCACAGACTGGCCTGTTAATTAATTACAGATGGACTTTTCTGCCCATTTTTGTCATTGATGGAATAACAGAAAGGCCAACCAAATTCATTCCAGACATTCATAGTGACCAATACTGTAAGAAGGTCTCTTGGTGGCTTTAGTGATAATGCAACTGACCCCTCAGAGAAATTTAGAAAACTGTCATAAAAGTATAGCAGTTATTGTTTCTTTAAAGTATAACTGAGAAATAGTAGACTATTCTAGTTATGTGCTGGGGTTTGAATATTCATTCTGCCACTGTATGACAATGGGGAAAATTGACCTTTCTTGAGCTAGTTTCCTCCTGTATATGATGTGATTGTTTGGAGGATTAAATAAGGTTTGCTATTCAAACTGTTATCCAGAGACCAGCAGGATCAACATCACCTAGAAATGTGTCAAACATGCAGAATTTTAGCCATGTTCCAGACTTAATGAATCAGTATCTTCAATTCTACAAGATTAATATATGTTCATATGTGATTCATATGCACACCGAAGTTTGAGAAGAACTGCAGAATGCCAATAATTCATCACAATGCTTACTTAATAATAAGGATTCATTGATCAGGAATCATTCATATTAGGATTTTCTTCCTCACTTGAGCCTTACCACCACTCCAGGAGGATGGCATGGCAATTATTTCTAGTTTGCCTAGAAAACTAGGCTTTCATTTCCAGGGCATGCCTCTAGCCTTTTTATTACCATAAGGTTATCTGGATTTTGCTCTGTTTCCCCAACTCTCCTCCATGTCTCCTATTTCTTAAAGGTTTGAGGATCTATTTTAAGGGATAGCACAGTAGCTCACATATGAAGATTCCTGCCATATTTGACATATTTCCCACACACTTACTTTCTGGACTGAATCGTGTCACATTCTATTTCATACCTTGGTCGTTTTTGGTGTAGTTGTTGACATGGAATCAGAAGTTAAAATTATGTCCCTCATTCTAGCTTTGTTATTTCAGGTAAGTCATTTGACTTATTTGAGCTTCTTATGTGAATCATAATTTTTTTTATGGTAAAAGAGGTACAGCATTCCATAGTATATGTGCAATAAATTATACTACTTAATATTGTCATCATTGTATTTTTTAAAATTTTCACATTATCTCTGTCACATTATTCTCACAAAAACAAGACAAGTAGTATTACATCTACATTCAAATAAAGAAATAAAATCTTAAAACATCAATTAATGATTTACCTGAAGCCATACAATTGGCAAAGAACCAGCCTTCCTTCCCCCTATATCACATTAATTCATGATGTAAGTAACAAGGAACAGTATAAAAAACTC
>PVHX01027658.1:0-19116 GCA_004024805.1 Geosciurus inauris | reverse complement strand
TGAACAGAATATCTTTATTTTATTTTTATGTGGTGCTGAGGATCGAACCCAGTGCCTCACGCATGCTAGGCGAGCACGCTACCACTGCGCCACAATCCCAGCCCCCGAAGATTGCAATTTTGAAGCCAGTCTCAGCAATTTAGTGAGACCCTCAGCAACTCAGCAAGACCCTGACTCTCAAAATAAAAATTAAAAAAGGCTAGCCGGGCACGGTGGCACAAGCCTGTAATCCCAGCACTTAGGGAGGCTGAGACAGGAGAACCACAAGTTCAAAGCCAGCCTCAGCAACAGCGAGGAGCCAAGCAACTCAGTGAGACCCTGTCTCTACATAAAACACAAAATAGGACTGGGGATGTGGCTCAGTGGTAGAGCGCCCCTGAGTTCAATCCCCAGTACCAAAAAAAAAAAAGGAGATCAATCGGTACCAAAAAAAAAAAAATTAAAAAGGCTAAAGATATAGCTCAGGGGTAAAGTACCTCTAGGTTCAATCCCCAGTACCAAAAAATGAAAGTCTATTAATAATGGAAATAACTTCACTGAAAACTAAAAGCCAAAATGACATTTAAGCATCAACTAAAGTTAAACTTTTATGGTACATTATGTTTAATAGACATGCAATAAAACATTGAGTAATATTATTGAATTAATTTTAATGTGGACAATAAGCAATATTCACATAGTTCAAAATTCAAAACATACAAAAAGGACATAAACAGAAAGTCTCTGCCCTCTACCCTCATGGGAGGAAAAACAAATGCCACTAAAATATAATCCAGAGGACATATATACTCCAATTGTTTCCTATGGTACCACAGATATGCTAACACTTTTCATAATACCAAAAATAACATTTTCTTTTGAATTGAAATTATTTCAAAGCTCATAAAACAGAAAACATCTGGATGACAAGACATTCACACACAAATGCCAAAAAAGGAGATCAATTGGTAGCCGGGCGCAGTGGCTCACGCTTGTAATCCCAGCTCTTAGGGAGGCTGAGACAGGAGAATCGCGAGTTCAAAGCCAGCCTCAGCAACAGCGAGGCGCTAAGCAACTCAGTGAGACCCTGTCTCTACATAAAACACAAAATAGGGCTGGGGATATGGCTCAGTGGTCGAGTGCCCCTGAGTTCAATCCCCAGTACCAAAAAAAAAAAAAAAAAAAAAGGAGATCAATTGGTAAAGCATGCTCAATACTCAAGGACATCATAAAATGAAATAAACAGAGGCTGGGGTTGTAGCTCAGTGGTAGAGCACTTGCCTAGCATGTGTGAGGCACTGGGTTCAATTCTCAGCACCACATATCAATAAATAAAATACAGGTCCACTGAAAACTAAAAAATATTTTTTAAAAAAATGAAATAAACAAAAATATCAGCTAAGAGTCTATAAACTAATCCTGACCAACATATGACAGAAAATCTGCAGCAGCAGAACAAAGGACAGGGTTAAAAACTTCTGTGCCTAGTTCCCAAATTAGTCACTGAAAAGCAACAGCACAACCCAAACTTACAAACCATTGCTTATGCTTCAAGTCCTTCTGAATATTGATACCAAACACAATGTTATCTGTGGGATTCAAATGAACATTCCAAGGACATACAAAGAAAAATACCAACTTGCCACATCATGCTTCCTCAGGTAAAAGGCCTCACACTTTTTACTCCAAGACCAAACTGCCACTCCTCAGTTATTAGGACAAACTATTCAAACAGGGACCAGCTTAGCTGATATCTGTCCCTCTCTTCTTTTAGTTCAGCCATTTCACTAATGCTCTCACCTGAGAAGTCAAAGGAGGTCGATAAAATACAACTGCCTGCAGGGCCCTTTGACAACCACTTCCCCAAATTATCAGATGACCAAAAGTGCAAGATTTTTAACCACTCCTATATTCCTAAGAGAAGAATCATAAGAGGCCACTGGCCTAGCGGCCCACTACCTATAGTAAATCCAAAAATCCTACTCCTAACATAAGGTACTATATTCAAAAGTAGTTGGGAAATTGTGTTCTTTATTGGGACAAGTGGAATTTTAGCAATATCCCTCATATTCTAATCCCAACACATTTTTGGAAGACTTTTATGGAAACTAATAGGAGTAAATTGGAAATAGACCTTGTGGCAAACTAGGCAAAGCAGTTAATGTAGCAAAAGCCCTATTACTGTCACCATTACCTTATTTCTTGGCAAAGATCCACCAAATAAATAAATGAATAAAAGATCCACTCCAAGAAGATAATCACTTTTAGCCGGGCACGGTGGCTCAAGCCTGTAATCCCAACACTTAGGGAGGCTGAGACAGGAGAATCGCGAGTTCAAAGCCAGTCTCAGCAATGGTGAGGTGCTAAGCAACTCAGTGAGACCCTGTCTCTATATAAAACACAAAATAGGGCTGGGGATGTGGCTCAGTAGTCGAGTGCCCCTGAGTTCAATCCCCAGTACCAAAAAAAAACAGAAGATAATTACTTTCTCAGCCTCCTTTGCAGCTAGGCATGCATGGGCATAAGGGGCAAACTCAGCCAATAGGATATCAAGAGAAAGTCTGTTAGGATAATTTCTGGTAAAAACTGTGTTTCCTAGTGGAAGGAAAGAAGGAGGTGAGGGAGAGAGAAATCAGATAAGGAGAAACTGTCTTTCTTCCACCACAAACTGTTTCAAGGTTTTGTTGTTGTTGTTATTTGGTTGATTGGTTTTGCAGCGCTGGGGTTTGTACCCAGGGCTTTGTGCACACTGGGCAAGTCCTCTATCATTGAGCTATACCTCAGCCCTATTTCATGAAAATATGATAAATGGAGCTGTAGAAGCCACCCAGCAATGATAAGGAGAACCATTACCAACACTCAGAAAGATGGAAGGTACAGAATTACTAACCTTGGTGAAAGAGATGCTTCAGCATCACTTGAGCAGTTTACCTGTGAGGTCCATAACCACAGGTTAACTCTTTAGGGAATAAGTCACAGACCATAATATCTGAAGTGATTTTCTCAACTATTTAACAAAATTACAATCCACATGAATTTATAAAGCATTTATTACATTCCACATACTGTGCAAGAGATATTATGTATGCATTAATTATCAAAATAACCCCATAAGGGTTTTTCATTTTACAGATGAAAAACACCAGGTTCTGAGAAGTTTAAGTGACTTTGTTAATAAAACACTAAGCACTAGGGGCTAGGATTGTAGCTCAGTGGTACAGCACTTGCCTCACATGCATGAGGCACTGGGTTCGATCCTCAGCACCACATAAAAAATAAATAAAGATACTGTGTCCATCTACAACTAAAAAAAAAAATTAAAAAAATAAGACTAAGCACTAGTGTTCATATACTGCAGTGGTATGCCTCTAAGCAGTATTAACTGAACCCTACCACACAGATTACCTTTACTATTTTATTTATGTAACTGGGTGTGGCTAAAAATATCAGGTCATGGAAAAGTGCAGCACACAAAACTTGTTCAACAAATCTTTTCTTTTTCCTTTTTGTTTTTTTTTTTTTTTTTGTAGTACTAGGGATTGAACCCAGGGCCTCACACATGATACACAGCATTGCTACTACTGAGCTACATGCCCAGCCCTTTTTATTTTATTTTGAGACAGGCTCTAAATTGCCCAGCAAGGTCTCAAATTTGTGATCCTCCTGCCTGAGCTTCCCAAGGGGCTAAGGTTATAAGCGTGCACCACCATACCAGGCTTAAACATATATATTCTTAACTCTAGTGGTGAGTAACTTCATTGGCCCTTAGTTAACTAAATTCATTTGGCTCAGATGAGTATCTCCCATTCTAGTCCGTAAATCACAAAATAATTTCACCTGCAGTGGGCTGCAATGACTAGTCCATTTACATTTAAAATTTAAAGAACCAAATCTTGAAATTTTAGGAACAGATAAGGATCTATGAGTGACGGCTTGTAAGATAATAAACCATTAAATAGCAACAGGAGGAGGCATTATTAAAACCTTGAACTCAGCTGGACACAGTGGCCCACGCTGGTGATCTCAGCAGCCTGGGAGGCTGAGGCAGGACGATTGTGAGTTCAAAGCCAGCCTCAGCAAAAGCAAGGCCCTAAACAACTCAGTGAGACCCTGTCTCTAAATAAAATACAAAAAGGGCTGGGGATGTGGCTCAGTTGCCCAGTACCCCTGAGGAGTTCAATCCCCAGTGCCAACCCCCACGCCCCCCCAAAAAAATTTGAATTCCTTCAAGCAAGCAGTGATCAGTCACAACAAAAGTTTTATTAAATAGACTCTGCCAAACTATATTTCCTTCCCTGCCTTATTTGCATTTCCTTCTTAGTCTCTCCCTTCTATAAGTGACCATAATATGGAAGCATATATTTAAATTTTAAATTCATTTAATCAACTGAAATTCCGCATAATTTTTCAAACTTATTTTTTATTTTTTGGGTACCAGGGATTGAACTCAGGGACACTCGACTACTGAGTCACATCCTCAGGCCTATTTTGTATTTTATTTAGAGACAGGGTCTCACTGAGTTGCTTAGCTCCTTGCTTTTGCTGAGGCCGGCTTTGAACTAGCGATCTTCTTGCCTCAGGCTCCCAAACTGCTGGAATTACAAGAATGTGCCAATCGCACCCAGTAAAATTTTTTATATATACTTTTAATTGCTGATGAACCTTTATTTTATTCATTTATTCATATGCAGTACTGAGAATTGAACCCAGTGCCTCACACATGCTAGGCAAGCACTTACCACTGAGCCACAACCCCAGCCCAAACACATAAATTTTTATTAATTTTAAACTCACTTTAATCTGTTTTTCCTCTCAAAAAATGTGAAGTATGGTCCTATTTGAGCTTTTTATGTGCAGCCCTAAACATTTAAAAATTCTCCCTCTCAAGATTTATATCATTCTTAGGTTTTAATACAAAAGAACAATTAAGAAGCAGTAATGATTGGTGAATCAATAAAAAAGGACCTGTCCAGTAGCTGACATGCTATTCCCAGTTTTCATTGCATGGACAAGGCCCTGGTTTTACTCACTAGCACAATATATAAATAAATAAATAAGCAAGCAAGCAAACACTGCTGATTGCAAAACAATTATTTTATGTCCCATTAAGAAAAAATACTAGCCGGGCACGGTGGCTCAAGCACTTAGGGCGGCTGAGATAGGAGAATCGCAAGTTCAAAGCCAGCCTCAGCAACGGGCAAGGCACTAAGCAACTCAGTGAGACCCTGTCTCTACATAAAACACAAAATAGGGCTGGGGATGTGGCTCAGTGGTCAAGTGCCCCAGAGTTCAATCTCCGGTACCAAAAAAAAAAAAAATACTACCTACTAAAATGATAACATCTTATCACTTAGAATTTTTATTCATACTTAACTAAACGAACTCTTTTAAGTTGGTCTGACTTTTAGCACATATTACTATTGTGCATAATAAAAACATAAACAAAATTAATTGGTGTATGGACTGGTCATATTCAGAGGCAAACTCTTTTGAATCAGTCAATATCAAAGTTTTTTCACACAGTATCATCCTCTGCGCCATCAAATGCCCACGTGATCCAATGTTTGTATTCTAACCATTGTCCATGGGATTTTCATCCAAACCAGCTGATACCTTTCCTACAAGTTCAGTGCACCGAGAGATAGCCAAAAGCAACTGTAAGATGCATCTTGATGTAAGCAATATAAGAATGTAAAATAATGATGCTTGCTTCTTTATTCTTTTTTACTTTTTCACTTTTTTTTCTTTTTTACTTTTTTCTTTTTCTGGTATTAGGATTGAACTCAATGGTTAAAGGGTACTTTACCACTGAACTACATTCCCAGCCTTTCTTTTAATTTTGAGGCAGGATCTCATTAAATTGCAGAGGCTAGCTTTGAACTTACAATCTTGCTACCTCAGTCTCTCAAGTCACTTGAATTACAGGTGTGCACAATAGTGCCACACATGTGTTTTTGTTGTTGTTTTTTTTTAAACAATTGATGAAACACAACTTCATTTGCTACTAAAACAAAATTCTTCCCAGACTTCAATTTCCAATAATAATAGTAGCCAACAATGCTGAATATCTACTAAACTTGGCATTTCACAAATCTCATTTAACTTCCACAGAAAAGTAAATATGTAAACATTAAAATTTTCTTATATCTATGAAGCCGGGCATGGTGGCACATGCCTGTAATCCCAGCACTTAGGGAGGCTGAGACAGGAGAATCGTGAGTTCAAAGCCAGCCTCAGCAACGGTGAGGTGCTAAGCAACTCAGTGAGACCCTGTCTCTACATAAAACACAAAATAGGGCTGGGGATGTGGCTCAGTGGCTGAGTATCACTGAGTTCAATCCCCGGTACCAAAAAAAAAAAAAAAATTTTTCTTATATCTATGAAATATGAGGCTCAGAAAAGCTTAGTAACTTGTCCAAGCTAATAAGTAGCAGAGCTGAGGTTCAATCTCTGGTCTACCTTCAAAGTACTTATTCCTTCCCCTACTTCGGTGTTCTCAAAATTTAGTGCACATAAGAATCACCTCTACAGGAATATAGCCCAGTGACAGAACACTTGCCTGGCATGGGTAAGGCCCTGGGTTCAATCCCTAGCACCATTTAAAAAAAAAAAAAGCTGGGGCTGGGATTGTGGCTCAGTGGTAGAGCACTTGCCTTGCCTAAATGAGACACTGGGTTTGATCCTCAGCACCACATAAAAATAAATAAAGACATTATGTCCATCTACAACTTAAAAAATTAAAAAAAAAAAAGCTCTCTGATACCTCAATGTATGAAAAATAAATAATATAAATTTATTACATGAAATATATTATTTACTTATGGTATTATATTTATAAATATATTATTTATATTTATATATAAGTGTGTGTGTGTGTGTGTGTGCATATATATATATATATATATATAAAAACAAATTATTAGCCAGGCATGGTAGCTTATGGTAGCATGTACTTTGTAATCCCAGTGGCTCAGGAGACTGAAATCTATCTCAACAATTTAGTGAGGCCCTAAGCAACTAGCGAAACTCTCTAAATAAAATATAAAAAAGGGCTGGGGATGTGGCTCAGTGGTTAAGCACCTCTGGGTTCAACCCCTGGAGGGGAGTGGAGGGGAGGGGAGGGAGGGAGAGAAGAAAATAAATTATTAGTTAATAATGAACATTTTCACAGGCAAAATATTTCAAAAGATAGGACTCATAAGGAGTTCCTTGGTTAAAAGCTGAGGAGACAGATATGAGATAGAGTGTACTAGTCTGTAAATTAGGGGAAATAGCTTAGAATTCTCACCAAAATTATTTACTCCATCTCACTGTGCCTCAGTTTCCACTTTAATCTATAAAATAAATAAATGTGACAGTATCCACCTGATTTTAAAATTCCATTACTTTTTCACATTATGTAATGACCTCCTAAAAATGTTTGCTAAGAAGGTAGTTCTTTGTATTCTGAGTCCCAGTAAAGAATCTTTTTTACTTAGCACATCAAAAGGATAAATGATATCAAGAAGGAAAGCACACAGGCTCTAAATTTACAAACTTATTTGGTAAGAGGTCTTAGAGAACAAAAAGAGAAAAAATATAAGTAATAGGGCCGGGATTGTAGCTGAGTGGTAGAACACTTGCCTAGCATGTGTGAGGCACTGGGTTCGATCCTCAGTACCACATAAAAATAAATAAAATAAAGATATTGTGTCCAGGGGCTGGAGTTATGGCACAGTGGTAGCGTGCTCGCCTAGCACACGTGAGACACTGGGTTCGATCCTCAGCACCACATAAAAAAAATAAAGATATTCTGTCCACCTACAACTAAAAAAATCAATAAATATTAAAAAAAAGATATTGTGTCCATCTACAACTAAAAAAATATTTTTAAAAAAATAAGTGGGGCTGGGATTGTAGCTCAGTGGTAGAGCGCTTGCCTCGCATGCGTGAGGCACTGGGTTCGATCCTCAGCACCACATAAAAATAAATAAAGATATTGTGTCCATCTACAACTAAAAAATATTAAAAAAAAAAATAAGTAATAATAAACTAAAAAGAAAGTAAAATGTGCTTTTATACTGCTGACAGCAAGCGTTATCAGTATAAAACATCCATTAATATAAAATCTCCCCAAAGTATGGAATTTCCCCAACTAACAACAAATGAATTATTTTTCCCTCTCATACTTCCTCCCAACACACCAGCTTCCAAATGCATCCCTGGAAGAAATGAAGAAGGGGACGATAACAAAGGGTTTAAAAAAAAAAAATAGTATCATAATAGGTCTCCTCCCCTCAAAATTCCAGAAGAAAAAAAGGTGGAGGTAAGAACTCACCATATCCAGCAGAAAATTCTCCTATTTACAGCTTAATGTGTTATATATTTGTTTAAAGTCATAAAAACATTTTTCTAGCCAGGTGAGGTGGCACCTGCCTATAATCCCAGTGATTCAGAGAGGCTGAAGTAGGAGGATATCAACTTCAAAGTGAGCCTCAGCAACTTAGCAAGGTCCTAAGAAACTTAACAAGAACCTGTCTCAAAATTTAAAAAATAAGTAAATAAAGCTGAGAATGTGGCTCAATGGTAAAGCACGGCTGCATTCAATCCTAAATACAAAAAAAAAAAAGTACACAAACCTCCTTGACTGACATTTTCACTATCCTCAAATACTCTGAATGGAATTTGGGGCTTGAATGAAGGTAGATATGTTAGAACTAAAGCACTCTGTACAGTGCATAGCTGCATAAAACTTCTTTTGGCCTTTATCATTTCTCTATCCACAAATAGCTGCTTGCTTATATTGAATCAATCTAGAGTCAATGTATTAATCTAGTCTCAATTGCAACGTATTTTAAATATGAGGGTGTAGCTCAGTGGTACAGACCATGCTTTTATCATCTGCAAAGCCCTGGGTTCAATCCCCAGCACCAAAAAATTTAATAAAATAAAACAGGAAAAACCAATAGATGATTACTTGGGGGATGTTTGAGATTAACACTACTACTCTGTTGGACATCAATTTCAAAAATTCCTCTTACAAATGCAAGCCAAAATTATGTATATATAACCAATATAACATGTATACAAAAAGTATTCCATTAATAATTTAAAACCCCAGTTGTTTGCAGTGTAGCAAAATCAGTAAATGCCTAGCTAATGAGAATTTTTAAAAGACAACTGTCTTGCTTATTTGAAATATATTTCATAGTTTATAGAGTTTGTTGGCAGCAAAAAACAATCATTCCTTAGTTCCTTATTGTGGAACTGTAACATTTCTATAAAATGTATTTTTAAGGATATTCATAGACACAGCTGTAACAGTCAATAAGGTATAGTATTTCCACAAAGTATGGAGTCTCTCCCATTACATGAAACCATAGAAAAATTTCAGCATTTTCATTTGCTCTGTGTAATGGAGAAGAGGAAGGGGGAGGCTTGTTTTTTTACAAAGGAGCTTGTTTCTACAAAGTTGAATTATGTAGCAATATTTGATAACACATGGCATGGCCACCCTATTTCACAATGTGTCAAACTATAAAGCGTACTATAAAGCATAGCAAACCCTAAGAATTAAAGCTCTTAAATCAATGAGACAAAAAAGAGGAGAAAGACCTATACTCATGCTTTAGCAGGTTAATACAGTATTCCATTCAAAACACTATGGGAAGCCAAGCATGGATGGCACACACCTATAATTCCAGTGGCTTGGAAGGCTGAAAAACAAGAGGATCATAAGTTCAAGGCCAGCCTCAGCAACTTAGAGAGACCCTGTCTTAAAATAAAAAGGACTAGGGATATAGTTCAGTGGTAAAATTGTCTCTGAGTTATATTCTAATACCCCCAAAAAAACTACATGGGAGAGGCTAGGGATGTAGCTCAGTGGTAAAGTGCTTGCCTGGCAAACACAAGGCCCTGGTGTTGATCCCCAATACCACACACACACACACATACAAAAAAAAAAAAAAAAACCCTACATGGGAGTGCCAGGCACACTGTTGCATACCTGTAATCCCAGCAACTCTGGAGGCTGAGGCAGGAGGATCACAAGCTCAAACCCAGCCTTGGCAATTTAGCAAGACCCTGTCTCAAAATAAAATAAAAAAGGCTGGGGATATAGCGCAGAAATAGTGCCCCACTGGGTTCAATCACTAGTACTACAAAAAAAAAAAAAAAAGCGGGGAATTAACTGAACAGAAAAATACATTTGACTCCTTTAAAAAAGTTCTGCTAGTCCCTTGGAGCACCACCAATCTCTAAATTTACATCTTACTTATAGATACAGATACACTCTATTTCAAATTATACAGTATATTTACCATGCCCACATGAATCAAAGTGTAGTACAAACTCAAGAGATACCCTACTGTAGTACTGAGGATTGAACCCAGGGGCACTTAACCACTTAGCTACATCCCCAATCCTTTTTTTTTTTTTTTTAATTTTTTTTAGTTGTAGATGGACATAATATCTTTATTTATTTATTTATTTATTTTTAATATTTTTTTTTTAGTTGTAGGTGGACAGAATATCTTTATTTTATTTTTATGTGGTGCTGAGGATCGAACCCAGTGCCTCCCACATGCTAGGCCAGCACGCTACCACTGCGCCATAACCCCAGCCCCTCTTTATTTATTTTTATGTGGTGCTGAGGATCGAACCCAGTGCCTCATGCATGCAAGGCAAGCGCTTTACCACTGAGCCACAATCCCAGCCTCTCCTTTTTATTTTTTATTTTGAGAGTCTAGGCTAAGTTGCTGAGGCTGACCTCAAACTTGTGATCCTCCTGCCTCAGCTTTCCAATTCACTGGGATTACAGGTGAGTGCCGCCATGCAGGGCTAAATAAAGTACATTTAAATACAATTACATTCACTTGACTATTCTTCCATTCCAAACTAAAGGTACAAAGACAAAAAATAAGCCAGGTACAGTGGCACAAGCCTGTAATCCCAATGACTCATGAAGCTGAGGCAGGAGGATCACAAGTTCAAGTCTAGCCTCACCAATTTATCAAGGCACTAAGCAACTTAATGAAACTCTGTCTCAAAATAAAAAATAAAAAGCGCTGAGGACACTGCTCAGTGGGAAAACACATCTGCATTCAATCCCCATTACCAAAAAAAGATACAAAAATAAGTAAGATTTAATCTCTAACTTCAAAGAATTCACAAGGTGGGAGAAGCCAGAAGCATGTGAAAAATCAAATTCCTTTGAGACCACAAAGAACAATTTACAGAGATAGTAACAGAATTTGCCATGTGAAAAAGTGGGAGGAAGGGTATCAAAAGGCAAAGGGGACAGCAAAAGTAAAGATATACAGCACACAATTAGATTAGCAGATGTCCTAAGAGCCAAAATAGGAGGAATAAAAAAGAAAGCTTCGTGGGCATGAAATATACCCATATAACTTAGTCAGCAAGGGAACCTTGCAGCCAGGTTGCTGAGAGTTGTATATGTGATGACAAGGCAATGGGCCTTTATCCAGAAGGCCACAGAGAACTAATATATAATAAAATAACTGATGGCTAACTGATGGCAATATGGAAGACAGATTAAAAAGGAGAGGTTGGAGCCAGGCGCGGTGGCTCAAGCCTGTAATCCCAGCACTTAGGGAGGCTGAGACAGGAGAATCACAAGTTCAAAGCCAGCCTCAGCAACAGCGAGGTGCTAAGCAACTCAGTGAGACCCTGTCTCTACATAAAAACAAAAAAAAAAAAAAGGAGAGGTCGGGGGATGGAAGATACAAGGACACTGCTGTGATAATTAGAATATTATTGCAATAATGTGGCCAAAATATCATGTATAATACAAACAACTAAACAACAGCAGCAAGAGGTCATAATCTACCTCAACTTAGTAACATATGCCACATCTACATGCAGTCATTTGATCTGCACAACTCTTATGAATAAAAGCCACAACTGCCCCATTCTACAAATGGGGCAACTGAAGTGTAGAAAAATTAAGACATTTTAGAAGTCAGAAAACCTTAGTAAGTGACAGGGCCTAGATACAAATCCAGAGCTGTTTGACTGCCGTGTCCATATTCTTGATTGTAAGCTCCTGCACCAAGGTACAGGCAATAGGAGAAAAGAGTACTTAGGAAGTCTTTAGAAGATACAATCAACAGGACTTAATGGGCACTAACCACCCACACCCAACAGGGGATCTTTACTTACACACTAATGCTGCCTTCCTGAAATGCTTCTGAAAATTGATTACTTCCTTCATCTAGAGATTTCAATTAAAATATCTTCTTCATATACTTACTTAACAAATGTTTAAGATCTTGAATTTTTAACCATGATAAAATCTTCAGATTATCTTTTTTTTTTTTTTTTAAGGTACTAGAGATTGAACTCAGGGGCACTCAACCACTGAGCCACATCCCCAGTCCTTTTTGTATTTTATTTAGAGACAGGGTCTCACTGAGTTGTTTAGTGCTTCACTGTTGCTGAGGCTGGCTTTGAACTCACAATCCTCCTGCCTCAGCCTGCACAGCCACTGGGACTACAGGCATGCACCACTGCGCCCAGCTAGCTTCAGGTATCTTGTACAAGAATTTTTATATTTAAAAATTTCCTTGTGAGTCAGGTGTGGTAGCACACACCTGTAATCCCAACTAGTTGGAAGGCTGAGGCAAAAGAATCACAAGTTTGAGGCCAGCCTGGGCAACTCAGAGACCCTGCCTCAAAAACAAAAATAAGAGCCGGGCGTGGTGGCGCATGTCTGTAATCCCTGCACTTTGGGAGGCTGAGACAGGAGAATCGCGAGTTCAAAGCTAGCCTCAGCAACGGCGAGGCGCTAAGCAACTCAGTGAGACCCTGTCTCTACATAAAAAACACAAAATAGGGCTGGGGATGTGGCTCAGTGGTTCAGTGCCCCCGAGTTCAATCCCTGGTACCAAAAAAAAAAAAAAAATAAGGAGTGTATCCACGATAGATGAGAATGGATTTATATGCCTTAGTGAGAAACTCTAAAAAGACAGGTATACAGCTAAAATGTTTATAAACAGTATTCATGAACAGTACCTAAGTTAAACATGGGAGAGGAAAAACTGAAACACCTTAAACTAAAATCTTTGAGCTATATCAATTCTAAACATATAATTTTATAACAATATCTAGTTAGTATTTTTTATAAAACCAACATGAAGTTAGGCAATTGATGAGGCTTATAGACCCAACTGCAATTTGATAATTGTATCACTAAAGTGAAATAAGAACTATAATCACCATTTCAATATGCAAATCATCTCCTATCCCTTACAAAAGTATTTGTTAAACTATCAGTTTGTATTACAGAGTTGTTTTTTAAAAAAAAGTGGCATTTCTTTCAATAAATCATGCTTCCCTCTGTAAGGAAAGATACTAATTTTCGCAATGTTAGTTAAGATGTCCTATCTATTGAAAGTTATCTTGATTATAAAGATAAGTAACTATAAAATAAAATGATAAACATAGTTCTCACTAAATTTAACATTCAAAGACAATTATATGTCATGTTTAACTAATAGTGCTAGTATCTAATCATCTGGGGTTGATTGGCTCATCCCAGATATTAACCATTAACCATAGGAGTCAATTTAAAAATCTGCATAAAATTAAACAGTGAATAATTGTTACAATTCAGTGGAAAGACATAAGTAAGAATTTTTACTTCAATGATTATAATTTAACTGACAGATTTTTAAGGCCCTTGTTTTTTTTCATAATAATATGTGTACATTACAGGTTCCTACACTACAGGGGAAAAGTTTGTATTGTGTTAGTTCCAGTTATAATTCCCAGCTGAGTCAAAGTTCTAACAGCCTTAAAGCAGGAAATCCAAAAGGAAATTCCATCATTAGATCCTGGGGCTTGGCAACTCAAAGGTTCTTTGAAAAAGAGATACAGAAGTTCTCAAACTAGGGGCTGGAGTTGTAGCTCAGTGGTAGAGTGCTTGCCTAGCACATGTGAGGCACTGGGTTCAATCCTCAGCAACACATAAAAATAAAATAAAGGTATTGTGCCCATCTACAACTAAAAAAATTTTTTTTTTAAAGTTCTCAAACTATTTACTATAACCTTACCTCATATCTTCAAGCAAATCACATTCTGCTTGATGTTTGGCCTGAAGTTTTGTCATCTGCTCAACTTGAATGTTTTTCAGTTCTTGTGTTACTTTCACCTAAAATACATCATATATTTATGAAGACCATACTACAACTTGAACGAAAGAATTTAATATAAACTCTTACTATTTGTCAGAATATATACACCTACTCTTCTCTCCCTAAAGATCATAAACCCATTGTCATCTAGTTTCACTATTAAAAACATTTATTTAATAAAAAACGGTAGTCAAATAACCTGAAACAGGCTGAATGAAAATACACTAGTATAAAAATTATAAAAAGGTGAAAAATAAACTGTCATTCTATTTCATGCACAAGCTCAGTACATACCTAGGTCCTCTAACAGTTTTAAAAGAGCCAGTCTTCTATTTCTTCCAAAAAAGATTCAGACATTAACCACCAGGAGAAGTGAGCAGAGTGGACATGGGAGAGGAGAACATAAGAGTAGCTAATACCTAATGACCGAAATTTATACAATCATGAAATAATATGCATGAATCAAACTACATAAATTATTCCATAATGGTTTCAAGAAAGCACAGTTTCAGGATGATGCCCTCTACTCCCTGACAGCACGTCAAATCACAATCTCTTTCTCACAAAGAAGAAAGCAAAAGTGACCTTCCAATATATGCAGTGCTTTTAAACTAACCCAGCAAGCCAAGCCCGGTGGAGGTTCCACTTCAAACAGCGAGAACCGCAAATGCCAGCGGGCCAAAGCCTCCACGCCTGCCAGGCCGGACCCCAAGGTTCGAGGTTACAGTCGTGGGAATCCTGGCCGCTGGAGCAGGGCTACCGGGAGGAGTGGGAGTACATGTGCAAAAGAAAAGGGCTCATTTAACTGATGAAACCCGGATTAAGAAAAAGAAAGAAGGCACGGGTGAGTTTATGCATTCAGCAAATGTTTGCCCACGACAGGAGGATAGAATGGCCTCCTCCACCCTGTGTCCACAGAAGACACACAGTACCCATGTGCAGAATTTAAAAGACAAGGACACAGCGTCGGTCACTGGAAAAGCCAGAGAAGGGCACAGCGGGGAGCTGCTGACAAGCCGGGAACACTCGTCACTCCCACCCTGGACATCCAAGGCCAGGATCTAAGTGCACACACCACGCACTGTCGAAGGGTTCTTGCCTTCCTGGGGGCAGCGCCACCGCCTCCTTGCCCACTACCTGGGGGCGGGGCAAGAACCGCGTGGAAAATGGTGGGGGTAGAAAAGCAGGATCCGTCAATTCTTAATTTGCTTTTCCCTAGAGTGGGAGGGCTACGACTATTCCAACTTCTCTTCGGCAGCCCCGTGGGAAAACCAGGCCAAACCTCAGCACTAGGCTTGAAACAAATCCCCCGCAAATCTGCAAACGGGCGGGGGTGGCGACAAGCTGCTGGAAGGCTCAAACCTGGTGCAGACTAAACAATCACACGCACAAGGCTCTGCAAATCTGCAGGGGCTCCCCCGCCTCCCCTCGGTGCAGCCCCGAGAATGCACTTTGCAGCGGGCAGCACTGCCATGCACCCGCACACATACAAATGCACACCCGAAACTCCTGTGAAATGTCTGGGGGGGATCTTCAGTGTAGTGAACGAGACGAACCCCGGCCGTCCCTCGACTGGAAAGGCACCTCACACACGTCCCTCCCCCCCTCGCCACAAACACACACCTTCCTGGAGCCAGCGGCAACTCCGTGACAAGCCAGAGGCGAGAGTGGTCACGGCCCCTTACGGGAGGGGGAGGGGGCGCAGCGGTTGTCCCAGCCGCATTCCTAGTACGCATCCCCTCCCAAACCCCAAAAGCTCCGCGATTGCGCCTTTACCTTCCTCGGCGGTGGCTGCATGATGCTGAAGGGACATCAATCCTCCCCCGACGGCAGCGTTAGCAAGGACAGCAGGGAGTAGGGGTGGAGAGCAGGGGGTGGCCCAGAGAGCGAGGGCGCGCGCTTGTGTGAAAGGAGAGCCCAAGGAGGAGGACTCGCCCCAGAGGCAGCAAGGCCGGCAGGCAGCAGGAGGACCCCGGCCAGAGAGTATGAAGAGAGGGAGGAGGAGCGCCGGGAAGGCCTGGGGCCCGGGCGGCCCGGGGGGTGTGTGAGGGAAGGAGGCGGAGACCACGAGGGGGCGGAGGCCGGGAGCGGGGCCGCTAGGGTCTCCCGGTTAGTCCAGCCGCTGGCAGGGAGCAGCCGTGTCGTCCTCTCTCCGCGCCCGCCGCCGGCTCCGGTCTCCTGGCGGACGCGGTGGCCCCCAACCCCACCCACTCAGGCAGCCCGGCCCTCGCGGTGCCCAACGCCCCCGCCCGGCCCCGTAAGGAGGAAGGCGGCGCCGCGCTCCCTGCTAGGGCTCCACCACTCAGGCCGCGGGAATTTCCGGCCCCACTGCGCGGCGCAGCGCCCCGCTCTGGCGGCAGAGGGAACCGCTCAGTCCAACACCGTCAGGTTCGCAGGCCCCGCCAGGATGCTGCCAGGGAGCGAGGCCGCGGCGCGGGGCTCCGAATCGTGGTGGGGGACGGGGGGAACTAACGGATTGGTCGGCGGATGGGAGGGGTAGAAACGCTAGAGGAACGCGAAAATTCCCCCCTTTACTTCCGTGAGTGGCACGTTCCGAACGCCTCCAGCCCTCCCTCCCCGACACCGGGAGTCAACCGGGGGCTTCCCGCGCGCTTTCCCGCCAGCTCGCCGCGGCGCGCGCCTCCCCTCGGGGGCGCGCACGTGGGCGGGAGAGAACCTTGCGCCGACGCACGCGCACAGGCCGCCCCCACCTCCTGCCGGCTTTTGCGGCTGCAGCGTTTGTGTCCGGGTGAGAGAAGGATGGGGGACGACGCTCGCCGGGATATTTTTACAATGGGAAAGGGGTAGTATGCCCGTGGCAGGAGAGATCCGTTTTTTTGCTTCCTCTGGGCCACTCACCGTCCCTCTTAACCTGCCAGCTAATTATGCTAAGGGATTGAGCAT
The DNA here is from genome assembly GCA_004024805.1 of Geosciurus inauris. Taxonomy (NCBI): domain Eukaryota; kingdom Metazoa; phylum Chordata; class Mammalia; order Rodentia; family Sciuridae; genus Geosciurus; species Geosciurus inauris. The sequence continues at coordinate 2,101 of PVHX01027658.1, read as the reverse complement.
GGACAAATCCTTTTACAACTGGCTACAGGTGCCAGTCCGTGGCGATTTGGGATAGGAAATGCAGAAATAAGTCCGCTGCCTACTACAAGACACGTGGGACTCTGCTGAAAGGAAGCAGAGCATTCTTAAAGACATTGTCGTCATGTCACAGATGGGAAGGCTAGTGTCCGAATAAGAATGGAGACTCTCTGAAGGTCACAGCAGAACTAAAAGTTGCTCAGTTAAAAAGAAAAAGGATCAGGGTCTGGGAGTGTAGCTTGGTAGTAGAGAACTTGCCTAGTATGTGTGAGGCCCTGGGTTGATCTCCAGCACAGCAAAAAGAAGGAAAAGGAGGGAAGAAGGAAAGAGGTGGTGGGTGAGCACCATAGGGTAAAGTAGAGAGGGCAGCAGGGTACATACAAGAGACCCGTGGCCCTTATTTGGGAGTGAAGACCTCTAGGTGTCAGTTCACTCTGCCTGCCCTTAAGTGGGTGGACTTAGGGTTGCTCATCTGCCAGTGAGGATGCTTATCTAGGCAGAGTCCTCCCACACACCTTACTGCTCTGTCCAGACTATCTGCAGGCAGGAGTGTCAGCCTTCTTGGGTCCTGAAAAGAGTGGAAATGACTTTTCCCGATGCTCTGAACCACAGGGCTGTGTAGAGAATGAACTGAGTCACCCCCACAGTTTTTTCAGAAGTTGGAGTCCCAAGCAACTGTTTTCAAAAGTGCAGTTCAGGCAAAAGAGAAAGGTGAGTGGGGCCTGCACAGACCAGAGTAACTTGCCAGATGGCCACATGGCCAGAAATGGGGAAGGTGGAACTTGACCCCAGGTTGTTTGCACTGAATCTAGAGTTTTGAGCAGGAATGTGATAGAATCAGAGCTATGCTTCAGTAAGTAAGATTTATCTAGAGCTATGTATAAACTAGGAGACATACCCTGCTATCTCTGGTTTCCTTGAGGCCATTCAAAAATCGGCCCTCCACTATAGTCCTCAATTAGATCAGAGAAGGCCAAGGGCAAGGGAACAGGTGGGTGGGGCCCCTGAGCCCTGATGATTGTAGAGCTACAGCCCTGACCTGAGGTCTGGAGACTGGGCTGCAGCCTGGCCCTGTCACTGATTCAGTTTGAAGCCTTCAGGCTAATCTGTTCCCTTCTTTCAGCCTGTTTCCCCACTTACCATCCTCACAAGCTTATTGTATTAATTAGACTTTCTCCTACCACAGAGTCTAACAAATAGTCTGTGCTCAAAAAAAATGTTCATTGATTCATCATTGAGAAAGTATTTGCTGAGTCCTGCCTTTTGCCAAGATTTAATGCCAAGCACTGGGAGTTATAGAGGTGAGCAAGATAGAATCAACCTAGGCTTCACCAGGGTTAAGTTCCAGGCCAACCATCCATAAATGACACTTCCTAATAGGGGAGGGGTATCAATACGTGCCTAGATGCAATATTCTGCACACAGCAGGTGCCTAACAAAGATTTGCTGAATCCTAGTCCTTGATGCGACTGCTCTGACCCAGAGATGATCCTCCCTTTGCCTACCTCCTTGGGAAGTGAATACTGGGGATATAAAGTTGATGGATGTTGGAAGATTTAGGATCCTGCCTGGACCACTGATCTCTGAGACTTCTCTGGGCCTTTGTGCCCATCTAAGAATAAGGTAAATGAAGTCTAGAACCTAACAGGCTCTTCACAGATGCAGTCAGACTCTGGGGATTTATTTTATTCATTTAGGAGGCATACTTTGCCTGATTGGCCATCATTTGGAGTAGCAAATGACTTTCTGGAATGATTTCCTCTGGAGATTTTATAAAGAGCTAAGGGCAATATCAGCAGGCTTCCTTGCTCAATATGTTTTCAAAAATGTGATTTTTGAGGGTCTTGCAGTGTGCCTCAGTGGTAGAGTGCTTACCTAGCATACTCGAGGCCCTGAGTTGAATCCCTAGCACCACCAAATTAAAAAAAGATTTTTTTCTTTCTATTTTCCTTCTCTCTTTTTTTTTCCCCCTTTTTTTCTGCAGCACCTGGGATTGAACTCTGGGATGCTTTACCAATGAGCTACATTGTCAGCACTGCCCCCCTTTTTTTCTGAAAACGGGGTAAAATGATTTAAAAAAAAA
>PVHX01027657.1:0-19104 GCA_004024805.1 Geosciurus inauris | reverse complement strand
ACTCAGCCACTTTCTCTTTTTATTTTTCATTTAAAAAAAAAAAAAAAAAAAGACAAAAACCTTTCAGGTTCTTCTTACCTCTAGGGGAAAGTGCGATCTGTCCCGAGGCTCAGCAGCCTTCACTTCTCACCCACACCTGCCCCGCTGCCTTTTCGTGAAGCTGGGTAGAGCGGCTTGGTCATGAGGCGTCAGTCGAGCTCCCGCCCCACGCCAGGCACTGTGCGAAGCTCCTGGGTCGTGGCAGGAAAATGCAGGAGGCCAAGCGTGCTGACTGTGGTGAGTGACAGGAAGTAGGGACTGGGGGCTCTGACACTATCTGCACAGCCCTGCCCTTGCCTTACCACCCTGAGTCACAGTTACCTTTCCAACATGCTTGTCCTGATTGTTACTGGACTGCAGCACACTGCCCGGCACATAATAGATGCTCAATAAACATGCATCCAACAAGTAGATGCTCAGCAGACAAAGCAAATCAGAAAAAGGAAAATAATTGTATCATTTCCATGTGGCTGCTTAGCTTCTGCTGGAGAGTGAGCGCGTGCTGATCTGAACATTGTGCTACCCTCCCCTTGGCTTTCAACTGCGGGCATTTCCCCATCAAATGCCTTCCTTGCACCGGTCCCCATCCATCCATAACGCATGCAATGGGAAAAGATGTGAAGAGGAAGCCAGGCTTGGGTAGGCTCAGGGGGTCTGCCTTGGGCAGGGATACAGGACCTTTCAGGGAGACAAGGTCAAGAGCTTAACTCTCAGAATGGTGCACAGCTGTGACCCTCCAGGTGCCAGATCAGGGGACGGAAACCCCTGTCGGATAATTTGGCATGAAATGCTTCCGTATTGGGTGGTGACGAGTGACCTGATCAGCACTTGGCTCCCTCTCTTAGGAAGTTTGAGGTGAGACGCACGTCGGACATGGTGACCAAGTGACTTCAGCAGCCCTGTGGGATGAGTGGATCCCCTGATTCAACCCCCTGCCCACCTGCAGCATGTCCCAACTTCCAAGTCAGAGCCGAGAGGGAATCCACACAAAGATTCCCAGGACGTCCCATTTTCTGGAGTGGGAGTGACAGGTGTATTGATGTCATTGTCCAGGGTGAGCAGGAGCGTCAGTCCTGGGGGAGCCGCCTCTGGAAGGCGGTGTGGCCACCTCGGGCCTCCCTCAGCTGAGAGGCATGCCAGCGCCTCCCAGCCTGTGCTCTGCACACTTGAGCAGCCTTCCACGGCCAGAGCGACGGCCACAGGCAGCGGAGCCCGGAGGTACAGCTGGCCCGAGGACCACAGAGCACCCAGTGTGGACGGGGCGCCAGCAGCTGCGGCTCACCATGACCCAGCTCACATCCTTGCCAGTCCTTGGAACAAACCCCCTGCAGCAGAGGCGACGTCTACAAAAGGCCAGAGTGTACATACCTTAGGCTTTCTGGGCTGCGCGGTCTGTCACCACTGCCCAGCGCTGCCCTCCTAGCATCAAAGCAGCCATAGGAAATATGTAAGCCAGTGGGCGTGGCTGTGTCTCAATAAAACTTTATGCACAAAAACAAGCAGTGGGCCAGACACAGCTGACCCCTCCTCTAAGGCTGGGGTGATATCTGGTTAAAACTTGGTGTCAGTTCAGTTAGCGATCGGCAACTACCAGGAGCAAGGAGTCTTTCTGCAGTCTGGGGCCTGGCTCCGTCCATCACACGAGACAGCAGGGATTGACCAGTGATGTCTGCCTCGGCACCAGAGGGGAGAGATCAGCGCACATGCGCTGCATAGCGCACAGCCCTGACCTCAGGGAACCTCTCGGCCACCAGGCAGCCCAACTGCTAGTGACTCTAGACAAACGGCCTCCAGGATTCTGTGAGCATGTGTGCTGGTCAGCTTTCCAGCACTGTCACAAAACGCCTGACTAAAGCAATTCGAAGAAGAAAAAAAAGGTTTATGTGGGCACCAGGAGATTCCAGCCCATGCTTGCCTGGACTGTGCCTTACCATAGGCTGGTGTTAAGGAAGAACATCATGGCAGAGAGCATGTGGCAGAGAGGGACACCGTGGTGGCCATGAAGAAGACAAGAGAAGAAAGGGGCTGGGAGCAAAAAAAAAAGAAATGCTTCAAAGGCACACCTTGGTGACTAACTTTCTCTGATTAGTCCTCACCTCCTAAAATTTCTACCACCTCCCAGTAGCAATTACCCCCAGCTGGGGACATGAGCCTTAGGAGAACATTCTAGGTCCAAGCTATACAGGGAGGGGGCTCACCTGAGAAGCATAGCCTCTTACCAGGCACCCCAAAACTGTGGGGCCTTCAGAGCCTGGACCTCTGCAGAGGCTGATGGAGACTGTGAGGACTTGAAGGTGGAGGTCCCTGCTGGGGTCATTCTTAGTTTTCCCAGGCCTGACAGGGAGGGGCTGGCAGGATCTTCTGACTGTCTCTTGAAGGAATGCGGGATGACGCAACAAACTGGAGATGGACAGGGCAACTAAACACCTGTGTGGCGCAACTTAAGACATCCGCCCACAGGTACACATGTCCAACATAAGGATCACGGGAAAGCCAGGCGCGGTGGCGCACGCCTGTCATCCCAGTGGCTCGGAGGCTGAGGCAGGAGGATCGCGAGTTCAAAGCCAGCCTCAGCAACGGCGAGGCGCTAAGCAACTCAGTGAGACCCTGTCTCTACATAAAACACAAAACAGGGCTGGGGATGTGGCTCAGGGGCCGAGTGACGGGGATGGTGGAGATGTCATCAGCTATCACTCACATCTTTGCACCGGGCACGGCACACTGTACTTACCTCCTCACCCAGAATCCAGCAGGGAGCGGTAGACACAGGGGTGTGCTTAACTCCTGTTTTACAGATAGGGAAATGGAGGCTCCTGCGGAGAAGCCATTGGCCCCAAGCCAAAAATATGGCTGGCAGCAGATCTGTCTCCTTGGGAGCCCATGATCCTCATGCTGAATCACGGTGCGGCTGGAGCGCTGGGTCTTGCCATCAGCAGGGAGCGTGGTGAGAGGGTGGAGGGGGCTGGGCAGGAGCGCCAGGCAGGGCAGCAGGGACAGGAGCGTGGGCAGGGGCAGGCTGCGTCCCCACTGCCGAGGTCCCACCCAGCTCCCTCACAGCAGCATGCTGAGAGCCCTGGTGTGCCCGGCGCCCCCGTGATTGGCAGCCTCCAGATGGCGGGGGTGCCTTGGAATTTATTATCTGAGGCTGCCTTTCGGAGGGGCCTCGCTGCCTGACACTACTTTATCTGAAGGCTGGGGATGGTTAGCCGAGCCCATCTGTTAGCCAAAGAGGGGGACTCAGTGGGTGGGGAAGTCTGCAGAGTCATTTAAAAGGAATTTCTCTGCTGCAGAAGGCAGGGTGGAAGGTTATCTGCCTGTGGGCCTTCAGGCTGCCTGGATCCAGGGCCTGGGGGTTGGTTTTGGGAAGGCCTCAGCTTCCTTCTTCTAAACCCCAAATAGCTGGGTTCCTTCCCCCATCGGAGTAACAACTTTAACTTTGCAATGATCCTTTCTAGCTAAAACCTACTACATCAGTGTCTTGGTGACGAATCTGGGACAGATGGGGATAAATGCAGTGATCTGAATTAATACTAGGGTCGCTAATGAATCCAGGAGCTGAGAAATAATTAGGAGAAGTTACTGCTCTCCACAGGGCGAAGCATGCGGAGCTTTCTCCCTCCCCCTCCACGAACAAAGGTGCCCCAGAAAAAAAGGCTGCGTGACTGTATCTCAGAGGAGGACACTTGGGTGTCAGGGCTCTATGTGGGGTGAAGTTTCTGAGATGCCTAGGACAGAGGTTGGTAAATGGCCGGTGGAGCCAGAAGGCGTTTCCTCCATTGTATGCTAAAAATTCATCGCCACCGGGCGGTGGCGCACACCTGTAATCCCAGCTGCTCTGGAGGCTGAGGCAGGAGGATCTCAAGTTTAAGGCCAGCCTCAGCAACTTAGGGAGGCCCTAAACAACATAGTGAGAATCTGTCTCAAAATAAATAAAGAGGACTGGGGATGTGGCTCGGTGGTTAAACACCCCTGGATTCAATTCCTGGTACCAAAAAACCAAAAAATCTTCCTGGTGGCACTCAGGCATGTGGGCCCCTCCTCAGATGCTCAATGAAATAAACCCCCGGAGGTGACGTGTACTGCCTGATGTTCTGAGCGGGCCGGTGCTGAGTGGTCCTCGGTGGCACCTCATTTACATCTCTCCACAGCCCCACGCTTGCACCAAATTGCTTCTGTGACACGCCAGGGCAGACTCTTGACAGTGGAGGGGATTCCACCCCAGAAATCCAGCTCAAAGGTCAAAGCCCTGGACCCCACCGCTGCCTCGCCTTCCACACAAGGACCCGGATCCCTGGATGCCCCTCCCACCACGCTGATGTTTCTGCAGGGCTTCGGATTCTAGGCGCTTGCGCGTACCTGCTGCGCAATGTGGAGACGGGGAGGGCAGGAGCTGTACTTTTGCAACTGTGTGTTTGACAAGGCTGGGTCTCTATTGTATATGATCTTATGCTTTATTCCTCCTTTCCAAAACTTAGCATGATTGCAATTGAATAATTAATTGAGTATTTAATTCTTAAATGGCTATCCATCCTGCTAGACTGTAAGTTCCAGAAAATAGCATCCATTTGGCTGACAACTGTCTCCGGTACTGAGAAGAGTGGCGGGCACACTGTCTTGACCTGAATGAATGGGTGAGTGAGTGAGCGGAGCTGAGCAGCCAGGCGCCCCCCTGATGAGCAGAAGCCCCCAGGCCATGCCAGCCCGCGGTGGCGGTGCTGTCCAGCCTGCGCTGCGTTCTGGTTCCCGGGCAGCGGGGACACCGGATCAAGCTCAGCCTGCAGCATCTTCAGAAGGGCAGCGGGCACTGATAAGGGCTCCTCCATCGTGGGGCCGAGAGGCCCGTCCAAGGCTGACTCCAGCCCCCGCCTGCCCCCTCGAGGGACCCTGCTCTCTCTCCAGCCGCTTCCCACCGACACGCTTGAATAGCAAGTATCACGTGACCGCGGGGCTGCCAGGGGTTGCTGAGGCAGCCAGGGGTTCGGGGGTCACCTCCGCAGTTAAGTCATGTACCTGGCGGAGACCATGTTGTGCAGAATAGTTCAAAGAACAAAGTGTTCTTCGTTTTCTTTGGTTTGCCTTTCTTTCTTCCCTGGCCATCTGGATTCAGAATATTTCCAGGCGTGGTGGCCAAGGTAAAGGGGGGGCTTCCAGACACGGGAAGGGGAAGGGCCAGGCTGCTCCTGATCTGTGCTGTGGGGCACAGATGACCTTCAGCTGGGAGTTCCCGGTTCCAATTGTGGCTTCTGCTTGTCCTGGCACTGAGAACGACCTTGAGCTGCTTAGCCAGCCCCTCTGAGCTCCCCCTTCCTTGTCTGTTAATGGAGAGGCACCATCAGACGCCTAAAGTTGCTTGGAACATTCTAGAAGACCTTACACATGAAATAAATAGCACCTTCTTCTCATCAAGTTCAGTTAATACAGTTGATACTAACAATAATGATGGCAATAATAATATCAGTCATGGTGGAAATGGACTACGAGTCCTGGGGTTTCCTTGTGCCAGAGAAGGATATAAACTAGTCAAGAGAGATGATATGTATATATTTTTTGTCACTAGATTTCCAGAGCATAAAGGAACAAGCTTAAGTAGACTCTGAAGTCCTAGAGATGCTAGGTCCCAGAGGGAGGAGGACCTGGCTGGGTCACACAGCAGCAGATGGGTGAAACCCAGACATCCTGATCTTTCCTGAATTAATAACCACGTTCTAGCTCATCTGACTTCAGGGCGGAGGTATCCCAGCATGGCTGAGCTGCTGGTTAACTGGGTCTCGAGGCTCCCTTGGGTTCAGAGACCAGGATGATAGAGACCAGGGATGGTAGGACAGCATCTCTTCCTAGCTGCCTGGCAGGTGCATGACCATCCGGGTGTTCCGATCTCCACTCCCTTGTCGGGCACATGCTGCCATGTTGATGCCCGGTTTAAAAGTGGATCTCTCAGAGGTGACTTGACAGACCCAAGGTCCCACAGCTCGTAAGTGGATGGCTGGGTAAGCACACAGAGCTGGGTTGCGTACCACCATGTGCTGGGCACTGAGGCTCACCAGGGAAGGTACCCGGAGACCTCTGAGAGCTCCCAGGTTGATATTTAGCTGTGTCTGACAAATGTCTCTCACTGTGACCTTCAACAGTGTCCTTCCGCCATCTGGGCCTGTGTTCCCATCTGTAAAATGGGATTCCCACAGCATCACCTGCCTGGGGGTGGATAAAATGAGTCAGCTAGAGCAAAGCTCTTAGAACAGGCCTGGCACAGGGTTGGCGTTCAATAAATAATGGCTGCCACTGACTTGCCCCGTGGTCACAACTCTTGCCAAAGTGACGGGATAGCACCCTGCAGGGTGTGAGTACCCTGGGACGTGAGATGTCTGACCCCCAGTCCTGGACGCCATGTCTGTGTGGCTGTTCTCTGTTACAGTGCATAAATGGAGGCCTCTGGTAATGAAATGCCATGCCCTGGTCCCAAGGGGCGAGCAAGTCAGAGCTACTGCAAATGCTGATCCAATGCCCAGTAAGAAGGGCCAGCTCCACGCTGAGCTCCCAGACATAGGTCACGAGCACCTGCCAGCCCTTCTCTTCTCTGGTCCCCGTGTGAATGGTCAGAGCTGTTCTCAGGGACTATCCAGATAGGAAAGCCAACTCCTTGCTTATGAAGAGAAATCTGGGGGAAAGGGGCTGTTTTACTCAGTGTTTTCATTGCTGTGACCAAATGACCTGACAAGAACAATTTTAGAGCAGGAAAAGTTGATTTGGGGCTCACAGTTTCAGAGGTTCAGTCTGCAGACGGCCAGCTCCATGGCTCTGTGCCCACGGTGAGGCAGAACAGCTTGGCAGAAGAAGAGTGTGGCAGAGAGAAGGAGTCCAGGGCTACCCTGCAGAACAGGGACAGAATATATGCCCAGAGGCACTGCCCCAGTGACCCACCTCCTCCAGCCACAGCCTACCTGCCTACAGTTCCTACCCAGTTCATCCATGCAAGAGGATTTTTTTTTTCTTTTTGTACTGGAGATTGAACTCAGGGGCACTCGACCACTGAGCCACATCCCCAGCCCTATTTTGTGTTTTATGTAGAGACAGGGTCTCACTGAGTTGCTTAGCACCTCTCCATTGCTGAGGCTGGCTTTGAACTTGCGATCCTCCTGTCTCAGCCTCCCTAAGTGCTGGGATGACAGGTGTGTACCACTGCGCCCGGCTCATGCAAGAGGATTAATGCACCATCAGGTTAAGGCTCTCTTAACCCAATCTTCACCTCTAAGCTTTCCTTCATTGCCTCACACATGTACTTTTGGGGGACACCTCACATGGAAACCCTAACCAGGGCTGCTTTCTCTCCTCATACTTCCAGGAAAGACAGCAACTTCAGTGGAAAGAGCACATCCACTGGTTTGGAATTTCATCTTGGTCCCCGCCCAGCTGAGTGACTTCAGGAAAGTCATAGCCCCTCTCTGACCCTCAGTCTCTGCATCTATACAATGGATTTTTTTTTCCTTGAGGGTTTAATGGGACCGTTTTCCTGGGGGCAAATCCTGGGTTGTGTGTCACTGTGTGCCAGGCTGGGTGCCTCTGTGTGAGAACCCCAGTGCCAAACACAGGACTTAACACCAAACGGGTGTTCAAAGAGCCTGTGGGTGACTATGAGTAGCCATTTGGATCAAGGGCTGAACAAGCAGCTGGAGACCATCCCTTCATCCTCCTGGTAAGCGAGATCATCCTGACCCCTACTCCACACAAGTGAGCAAACAGCCTGAGGGGCCAAGTCAAAGCACTTGTCCAAGGTCACCCAGCTAGGAAGCCGCAGAGCCAGGGGTTGAACTCAGGCAATTGGAAGCTGGAGCCTGAGTTTATATAGGCACCAGAATCCAGCTGGACAGGGAGAGGGAGAAAAGAGACACAAATGGCTCTGACTGGGGCTGGCACCGTCACCGGCTGACTGACACATAACTGCAGAATCAAGGCGTTAATCAAAAGCAGAGAAAGCAGGCCGAGTCCAGGTTGTGCCCCCACCATACCCTTTCTCTCTCTCAGGCCTCAGGGGTAGAGAGCTATATAAAGAAGCCACCATTCCACAGGGAAAGTGGAACTTGCAGAGTCCCCAGACTTGGGGACTTAGAGAAGCACATTCAACAGAGGTCACTCTGGCCAAAGCCAACCCTCCACAGCCTACATGCCATTAATATAGATACACATCCGAATTGGTGTCAGATATTGAAAACTTGGGAGATTTTATCCCAGCTGCTCAGGAGGCTATGGCAGGAGGATCACAACTTGGAGGCCAGCCTCAGCAACTTAGCAAGACCCTAAGTAACTTAGTGAGAACCTGTCTCAAAATTTTTAAATAAATTTTAAAGGGTTAGGGGTGTGGCTCAGAGGTTAAGTGCCTGAGTTCAATCTCCAGTACCAAAAATAAATAAATAAACGAGGAGATAAATAAAGAATAAGAACTTGAAGATTTCACACAAAAATCCAGATCCCTGGTGTGGATGAGAAAAGCAGCTCCTCTTTTGCCACATGTTGGCTCTGCTGCTTCCTGTACATTTCTGGCTCTTCCTCTAGGGGTTTGAGTTTGAGACCCCATGGGTGAAAGGGTGCTGGAAGGAGGGGCCCAGTCACCTTGGCTAGGACACGGTGAGAGGCCCAGGCTCGGGAAGGCGCTCTCATCCTACCCGGGTACTGATGACTCACAGGGCCAGCATGTGTCTCCAGCAGAGCCAGTTTTCCTTTCCTACTTTGTTTTTATAAAGCAGAAATAGAACTTTCCATAACGTGGTGCGACTCCACCCAGCGTCCGCAGGCCTGAGAAAGGCCCTGTTGTTGACGAGTGTCTGGGGGAGAGCTTTGGAAGGGAGCCGGCCACAGCTGGTAGAGAATGAGCGCGGGGGACAGTGTGCCCACTGCCATGGTGGGCTCTGCGGGGAGACAAGGACACCCCACTGGGCTCCCTGCCTCCGCCAGGATTATCAAGGGCTTGGATTCTTCAGGGCATAAGAGAGAACCAGGGGCCTCGTCCAGGTTCCATAGCTAATTCTTCCTTCCATCCACCCATCTTTCCATCCCTCCATCCACCCGTCTCTCCATCCATCCATCCTCAATTCTGCCTCCCTCCCTTCCTCTCTATTTACCTTCCACACCTCTGAGGACCATTTATTGAGCACCTACTATTTATCAGATTACCCACTCTATATTTCAAAGACACAGAAATAAACAAAACAGACACACAACTCTTCTCTCACAAAGTCTACCATCCAGCGTGGGAGGACATCATCAAAAAGGGAGCGATAGCTGAAGATTTGAGGAACAACTCAAGAGTCCATTGATGAGCTGAATTAGTGGAGTTTGGCTCAGCCTGGAATGAGATTCCATGTGACCTTAAATGAAGCAGATCCCACGTGGTGATATAGCACACCAAGCAGCAGCTAAAAACATCAGGACACAGACTGTGGCCACGAGGTGTGTCTTTTGTGAAGATGGGCGACATTGCTAGAGTTTCATGTGCTCTTATTTGCCTAAGAGGGTTTGCAAGAAGTTGGGATGACTTCATAAGTAGCTGGGGCACTAGGGCCCAAGGGGGTCAGAGAGCTTCCTGTGCCATTTGAACGTTTCATTTTTTGAAAGTACAATGTTTTTTCAATAATGTGGCAAAGAAATTTAAGAGATGCTGATCAAAGGATACAAAATTTCAGTTAGACAGGAGGAATAAATTCAAGAGATCTATTGTATAACATTGTGACTATAATTAATAGCAATGTGTACTACACTTTCGAAAATTGCTAAGAAAATAGACTTTGTTTTTGCTACAAATAAATAAGCATGTGAGATAATGCATACATTAATTAGCTTGATTTAACCATCCCAGGATATTTCAAAACATTATGTTATATACTGTAAGCATATACAGTCTTCATCTGTCAAAAGTAAATAAGAAGAAAAAAGAGACATGGCAGCTAATGATAGATAAATAGAAAGAAGAAGTTGGGAAAGTATTTTGCAAGGGAAATCCAGTCTGTATTAGGCATCAGAGAAAGTTTCCCCGAAAATGGGCCATTTGAGCCAGGTGCGGTGGCGCATGCCTGTCATCCCAGCGGCTCTGGAGGCTGAGACAGGAGGATTGCGAGTTCAAAGCCAGCCTCAGCAACAGCGAGGCACTAAGCAACTCAGTGAGACCCTTTCTCTGCATAAAACACAAAATAGGGCTGGGGATGTGGCTCAGTGGTCGAGTGCCCCTGAGTTCAATCGCTGGTACCTCCTCCCAAAAAATGATGGGCTATTTGAGTGGGCACACGAAGGGTCAATAGGAGTTGCCCAAGGGTGTGGGGGGAGGGGCATAGACTCTTCAGGCATCAAGAGGAGCAGGGAGGCTTCAGGCTCATCTCTCTTCTCTCTGGACCTCAGATGAAAATATAAAATAATATAAAAGAAGATGCTCCGTAATCCCCATCATCCCTGAATGAGTTACAGAGGCCGGGAAGGCTCATTTTTGGAGAGTGCTCTGTGGTCCTGGCATATTCTAATACCAACAGAAGCTTTTCCAGGAGGGTTCACTCTGCCAGGTACACAGCACGTGGGATCCCATCCCATTCTCAAGTCTAGGATGCATGAGAGGAAGGTCCTGGGGTTCAGAGAAGTTTAGTCACCTGCTCAGGTTTACACAGCTACTGAGTGCTAGGGTGGAAATCTGAATCTAGGTCATGTTCACCCCAGAGTCTGTTCTTTTAATCACCAACTGATGTCACCACTTACCCTTTGGTGGGGGGTCGTCCCCTCCACAGGCATCCAGGCCAGAGAGGGCTTCCTGGAGGAGGCTCCATGTACATGCTGCTTGAGAGAACCAGCGAGCTTTCCATCCTCCAAGAGAAATTCGCCATCATCCACGAGGAGATTTCCTCAAGAATAAAGGGCCCTGGAGACATTGAAAGGAAACTCATAAAAAATTCATCTCTGAGTAGTAATTGCATCATAAAAAGTACTGAGTTAGAGTGGAAAATGCAAATCGGGCTGTATGAATTAATGATGTAAACAGTCGGAACGAGGGTGCACGTTCCCTGGGGATTGTCCTGCACCCCCCTCTTCTGTGTGCCAGACAAAGCCGGGCCGGGTGAGAGCGTGCCCTGAGGTGGAAGGCACATCTTCAGACCACCGGTGACCACCGTCTCCAGCCGCCAGATCCTGCTCTGTGCCATTTCTTCGGCGTCTCCTGGAAACAGGGATGCGCTCGCTCGTTGCTTTACGGCTCTCTGAGCACCTACTGTGTGCTGGGGATGATGCTGGGTCTGGTGCTCCTCTTTCCTCCCCGTGTAGCCCACGTGAAGCTGCTCATCTCAGGGGAACGAGGAGGCATGCTCGTGAACTTGAGCGACCCCATTGGGTTTTTGGCTGGGGCTTTGGGCAGGTCTGCATTGAGCACCTACGGTGTGCCAGGAGGGCCCCACTCAGCTCGCAGGGCCAGTCCTGGGAGGTCAGAGAAGACGACCGAGCTGGAAGAGGGGCGCTGGGGGGCTTGCTGGTGGTGGGGGCCCCTCAGCTGTGAGGAGTTGGTCAAGTGCAGATACCAGCGGGCAGAGGTGGATCAGAACACACTCAGGAAATCATACCTAGTTGGGCATGGCTGGCAAGTGGAGCCTGAGAGTGGTGGGGGATGAGCCTGAGGGCTTAGAACATTCTGGAAAATCCTGTGCATCTCCTAAGGACCAGGAACATGACCCAATTTGGAGTTAAAACACCTTCTTATTTTGCCCCCTACTCCGATTCTGTGTCCTGCAAGAGGCGGCATATGCAGTATATTGGTCTCATGAATGTCCAGAGGAGGGGAGCCTTAGACCCTCTGGTTCTCAAACTGGGTTCCATGGAACCCCGAGGTTCTGTGCCCATATTACCACCCTCATGGTGGGGAACAGGTGTGAGGTGGTTGAAATGGGTAATGCTCTGGAGTGGCCCCCTTTCTCTAGCCAGATCAGCTTCACTTTTACATAGTTTGGAATTCCACATGGAATCCCAGGGGCTCTCGTTGCTTAAATGAGAAAAACTCCATTGAATGCAGAGGGAAGTCTAAATTATTTAACCTGCACCCAAAGCTTTGAGGAATCCTGTGTCAACCCATTCCTCTAGGTCCCCACCCCTGCCTCTCACCGCTCTGCACCCCACACCAGCCACCCACATTCTCACTAAGCCACACACACCATGCCTGTCCGTGCCTCCGTCTCTTCGCAGGGCTGACTTCAAAGGCTCCTTCCTGTCGCAGGCTCCCTGGGACCCCCTCGAGTGTCTCCAGCATGACCAACATACCACGGGAGCCTCCCGGGGAGGCTGACCCACGCAGACGGAGCTCCTCTTTCTACTGACCCATCTCCTCCCCCACCAGACCATGAGATCCAGGTTGGAAGAACCCCGGGCCTGGTCTTTAGCAAGTGCCAGAGCCAGGTTGGGTTTAGACAGGTCCCCAAGAAATGTGTGCTGAGCAAATAGGTCCTGGGAAGACTGGAAAAGAATGGAGTATGTGAGTAAGTGGGATACAAGATGGATGGATGGGTGGATGGATGGACGAGTGGCTGGGTGGGTGGGTGGATGGTTGGTAGGTAGATGGGTGATGAGCAGGTTGGTATGTTGCAGATGGATGGATGGATGGATGGATGGATGGATGGATGGATGGGAAGGAAAGTGGATTGGTAGGCATACAGGTGGGTGAGAGAAAAATAAACAGAAGGCAGGTAGAAAGGAAGGAAAGGAAGAGGTTGGAGGGAGGGCAGGCAGGACAACTGGTACAGATGGGAAGCCTGTCCCGCTCTCCCCAGCGGCTCCAGGCCCTGAGTCCTCCCGGAGCCTCCTTCCCTCCATCACAGATCCAGCCCCTGACATGCCCTCGCCCGCAAGGCACCGCCATCCCTCCTTGAGCAGCCTCCCGTATCCTGTTCCTGCTCTTCCTACAAAGCAGAGAAGCAGAAAAATCCATCCTGATGAGGAGGCAGCCGCCTGCCCTCGCCCCTCCTCCCGCCCTGCAGCCTGTAACTCCCGCGCGCTGAGGCGGAAATGCAGTCAATTTTTTCCAGGGTCGAGCACCGGCTGGAGGGCTCTGCCCTACAGGGTGACAGGCAAGCAGGGCAGCTCACATGGCAGGGCTGTCCAGATGCTACCAGGGGGCACCCTTCCCCCTCGCTACCACCACCGCCAGCCCGTGCAGCAGCTCACCTAAGACCCCAGCCCCTGACACAAGGACAGGGCGGGATCCTCCCCTGCCACCCCTCCTCCTCTTCCCTACCTGGCTTCCTGCTCACCTGGGGCAGCGCTTCCCACCCCTGCCTGCCCTGAATAGCTAATGACGGGCACCTGGCAGAGATGTAGCCCATGTGCTTGTACCCAGCTGGGCGCCAAGTGGCTCTTTGCTGGGGGCCATGGTGCATCCCCCAAATATCCCTGCCACTCTCAGGGGTGCTGACAGCTCCTGCCTGAGCCCCTGCTCTCAGGAACAGCCCTCAGCTGCAGGGAGTTCTTGTCCAAGGTCAAACCTCCTTCCAGCAGCTGGTGCATGAAGAGGGGGCAAGTCCTGACCTCCTGACCTCTAGGCGGGGTGACTGAGAAGAGCCATCTCTGCTCTAGAGCTTCCTGGGGGCCCCCGACCCAAAGCCCAGCTCTCTCAGCCAGACGCTGCTGCTTTTCTCTCCCCCCACCCACGAGGCACCCCCATGGGCTCTGCACCCCGCACAGGCTCAGTCCCACATCCAGGGAACAAACCTGAGCCGACAGCCTTCTCTTTTGCATTCACTTATCCAGTTGCCATGGCAACTCTGCACGGCAGGGTTCTTGTTTCCAGTGTCAGGAACCCGAGGCTTAGAGAGGTGACATGCCTTGTCCCGGGTCACACACTGAGGATGTCAGATCTGGGATCGCCACCCCCCCCTCCAGTCTAGCTGACTTCAGGTAAGTCGCACTGTGACCCCCTCAACGCATGTCCCTGGGGAGATTACCCCGGGGACATTCAGGCTCCTCTCTGGCCCTGGGATGCCCGTGACACTGGGGGCTCATGGGTGGGACAGCCCTGTCCTCCAGGACTCCAGGGCCCCCTCGTCCTGCCTCCCTTCATCGTCCCTCAGTGACGTCCCTGGGTATCACATGATGTCATGAATTACTGGACACATCTGGCTTCGGGCCTTCATGGACCCCTTTGCTCTCCTCTGAGTCCCAATGTCCTTATCTTTCAAATGGGTCCTTGCAGGCATGGTGTGAAAGAGCCTCTAGAAAAGACCGGGCCCCGCACTGGGCACAGGCTGGACCCTGCGAGGGGGGGTGACGTCTAGTGTGACACAGGCTTCCTGCGCTAAAGGTCACGTCAAGCACTTGAATCGAATCATCTCCTTGAATCCTCGTACCAGCCTGCAAACATGTGCCACAATCAAGCCCATATGACAGATGAGGAAACCGAGGCTCAGAGGGCCACAGCTGTCTGTCCGGTTGCAAAGCCCACGTGCTTGCCCCCAGCCTCACTTTCTCCTCCCTTTTCTGTTGTTCTCTTGGAACTTCAGCTCTTCCTCATGCCCCGAGCCCAGGCAGACCCTGTTGCCCAGGGCTGCCGGGACCCCCCGAGTCTCACCAGTGGGATCACTATGGTTTGGGATGAGTCGAAGGCACCCCGCAGAGACCTCAATGGGAATCTCGTGCGCCATGTATGGGTTGCTCACGAGCTCGTCTCCCAGCCCCTCACGCTCAGCCTGTCCCCGGACTGGGATTTCCCTTATAAAGCCATCTCACCTCCCACCAGCCCTCTGTCTTCAGGAAAGCCATTTGGATCTGTAATGACTTCCAGCCATGGAGGAGAGGGACTCGCTGGCCCCCAGTGGTGGCCATAACTCCGTCATTGAACAACATCTGGGGCTACCAGTCCTCATAAAGAGGAGCCAGAGGAACACAATAAATTGTTCACAAGGCCAGAGAGACTTCCAAGGTGGCTGGGCCAGGGGTCCAGGCTGTTTTCCACAGCCTCCTTCCGTGGCTGCTCCTGAGTCAGCTTCCAGACTACAGGGCGGCTAGCCCTGGGTTCAAATCTCGGATCTGCCAGCCAGGAATTTTGGTAGCTGTCTCTGGCCTCAGTTTTCCCTCTGTGAACTGGGCCCATGGGGTCAGTCTTTGCTTAGAGCTAATGGAAACTTCCTATGATTTCAAAGCTCTGCAGACACAGGACCATGATTGATCAAACACACTGGGAAGGGGACGGGGTGGGGCAGTGTGTACCCAGATCCGACCTCAGTGTGTGGGATGGGGGTCTCCGGACATCTCTCCTGACTCCATGGAGAAGGCATCTGTAGAGGTCGGGCCAGACTTTCTCCTTTGCCTCACCTCTGGTCAGCTCAGGGGGAGGTCATGGGATTTACCAAGTAGATTACATGGCACTTAGCTAATGAAATGACACTCCCCACCCCACGATATCGATCTGCCCCTGGCAACGACAGAGCTCGAGCAGCCTCCAGACAGTTTAAAAAGAAAATCAGCCATTAATAAAATGGAATGGTAGGGAAGAGCAGAATGGGTGGGGGGCGGGGGAGTGGAGAGGAAGTCACCAGAGAGGAAGACCACAGGAAGAAGGGCGCCTTGTGACCTCGACCAGCCTAAGACAGGAGAGATGCAGATGCCGCCCCTGACCGGTTGCTGGAGCAAAGCCTGTCACGTACATCCGCTGAAAACCAGGCAAAACGGAAACTCCTGCAGGGTGCAGGGGGCCAAGGGACCAAAGGGGACAAGCCCAGGGCAGTGCCCTGTCTCCTAGCTCCGCCATAGGCTTTATTTAAAAGACATTGGTTGCCAATATCTTACAAACTGGGAGCATTTATATAGAAATCCAGGTCGATGGACATTCTTGGAAAATGAGAGCACATTGTAACACAGGCTTGCATTCCTTCAGAGCATCACGAGTGGGTGGGTGGGGCCCGTGGAGTCGGGCTGGCCCCGCCCCCGCCCGGGCCCCCACTCATTCCTGTGACCTGCCGGGGCTTTGAGTTTGGAGCTCTGATCCCCAGTCTGATCCGAAGTATAGTGAAAGTGGATACATGGGTGTGTAAGAAGTGTGTGCAACCCACACACGCCATGAGAGCCCAAATACACACCAGGATATTCACAGTGGCTACTTTTCCCCGGGGAGGACTCTATCTTCTTGCCCTTTTTTGTGCTTAAAGTTCTCATCAATAGAAAACAATAGGCTTGGCTTCAGGAAAAAAGAAGAAAATCAATCTCTGCAGGACCAAGTCTTCTGTGTGATCCCCATGATGTCAGTCGTACCAAGAGGAAAAAAAGAAATCACGAAATACCAAACTGTGGTTTTCTCCAAATAAGCAAACTATGTCATCGTTGATCTTTTCCTCAACAAAACCTTTCCTAATTCCATTTGGGAAACTACAAAGTACATGGTGAGTTAAAGGAGTGACCTCGTCTTGATGAGGAGGGGCCCTGAGTGTGGCGGGGGCCTCAGGGCCCCTCATCCTCTTTCTGCACGCCTGGAACCTGGCCTGCAGGAACCAACCGTGTTGAATGACGGCAGCCTCTTAGCCTAACCTCCTGCCTCTGGACCAAGATCCTCACCTCTAAAAAGGGCAAGAACAGACTAACTCCTCTGGGGACAGGAGTCAACCTGGCATTGTTTTAAGCTGCTATCGTGCCAGCACTCATTATCATGGCTTTACTTTTGGGTGTTAGCTGATAAACCTAGGGGTTAAGCAACCTGGCCCTCAATTCAGCCATTCCTTGCTGTGTGACATTTTGCAGGCCACTTAACCTCTCTGAGCCTCCTTATTCTTTCTGGAAAACAGGGCTTTGGGGACGTAGCGCAATGGTAGAACATTTGCTTAGTACGTACAAGGACCTGGGTTCTGTCCCCAGCACTGGAAAAATAATGAAAAAAGAAAAAGGAAAGAAAGAAACAAACAGGAATCAAACTTACCTCTTGGAATTGGAGGGAGAATCAGATGAGGGAAAAACATCATATTAGAGGCTTTTGCCTGGCAAAGCAACCCAATGAGGTTGGAGCCATGAGAGCCCCCCTCTAAGAAGAGGAAACTGAGTCTCGGCAAAGGGAGGCGATGTGTCAGGACGTCGGCCCCATGGAGACAAGGTCAGTGTGACTCAGAGGACTCACCTGTGCTCCCCACGGACCTGACCCCCAGGAGGCTGTCAACAATGAATTTTTCAAACTGAGATCCAAATGGCATGCCTGCTCTGGGTGCCACCTTTCCCCAGTCACCCCAGGCGGAATTAAGAGCACGACTTCTACACACATGGGGACCAGATTCGAGGTCCCCCTTCACCCTCAGTAGGTGGCTGAGGCCCACGCCTTTCCCTCCAAGCCTCAGTTGGCTTATCTGTCAAATGGGCGTGCGGACCGGAGGCTGGTGAGATTTCACCAAAGCGGCCAGCATGTGTGAGGGCTTCATAGAAAGGAAGCGGCCATAGAAGATGACGGGACAGTCCCCACTTTACAAACAAGGAAGCTCGTGGCCTGCAGCTGCGTCCGCTCATCCATTCATTCATTCTTTGGCGTGTACGTTGAAAACAGCTTAGCCCTCTACCGGGAGTTCCACAAACGCCAGTTCCCCCAAAATGCATGCAGAGAAGAGAGGCAAGGGGTGGGCCTCCCCTGTCCTGGGCCTCCTCATCTCTGCTGGGACGGCGGGCAGCTGCAGCCAGACATTTGGAAGCCATTACAAACATCCCTGTCTGATTCCATCTCCCCGGCGCGCAGCGCACAGCGACGGATTCCAAGGAATGTTGGCTGAGTTCCTTGGCAGAGAGAGACCCACAGGAATGATGGAGAGCTCTCCCCTCCACCCCGCCGGCAAACGGGGCCTCTTCATTTCAGAGAATTTGGAGCTTTGGGCAGTAAACCGGCAGGGGTGCTGGGAAGAGCTCCCACAGCACGGAAGCTGGACCGCAGCCCAGACGCAGCCTCCCGCACCTCCAGCCCCCTCTCCGGGCCTCCATTTTCCCATCTGTAAAATGGGAACTGGAACGGTAGACGCCCACAAGTCAGTGCAAGTTCAAGGCTGGTCCTCGGCGGGCATTTGAGAATGAGTTCCTCCCTGTTCTAATCTCAGGCTTACTGTGATAGCCTGCCAGATGCCCGTGTCAGTCTCCTCCTGGCCCCGGCCTCAGTTCTCTCTCTCTCTCTCTCTCTCTCTCTCTCCTGATTCACATATTCTGCTTTCTTCCTCTTCTCCCTGCACCACATTGAGGAGGCTCCTGGGGTCCCAGCTCTGGCCTTCCGGGAATGGAGGAGATGGGAACCCAGGCTGGAGGAGGGGTGGACAATGTGGACGCCTTTGGCAGGGAACCTGGTGCTGGTCAGCTGCCCACCTGGGTGGCCACCAAGCCAGCGTGGTTCACACACTTGGCAGGTCCCCGAGGAGCCGCTGAGGGGCTATGGTGTGTACTGTGTGTGCTGGTCTGTGTGTGCTGCTATCTCCCCCTCTCTGGTGGGCACCGTCCCCTTAGTCCAGGATCAGGGGGAGTGGGAGAGAAGCCATGTGGGAATGTCCCCCGGCGTCCATGCGTCCTTCACTCACTGCCGTATTAGTGAGAGCTTGGCGTGACCGCAGCCCTGCACACCCCTGGCCACTCATGCTCACGCCCAGGCACCTCTGAGGGACAGGCAGCTCCGCCTTGGAAGCAATGAGCCAGGAGCACGTGGACGCCACCAAGGGTGCCTGGCCGCTCCTCCCATCCCCTGCCCCAGAGAGCAGGCAGGCAGGCTTCTCAGACTCCCGCATTCACCCCTGCCCGTTCTTCTGGGCGCTGGGGAATTTTCTAGACTGTTTGTCTTTGTCTGCTTCCTAGACTCTGAATTTCCTACCTAGGGCTCCGCCACTTTCTCTTCTTTTATTTATTTTTTTGGTACTGGGGATTGAACTCAGGGGCACTCAACCACTGAGCCACATCCCCAGCCCTATTTTGTGTTTTTATAGAGAGACAGGGTCTCACTGAGGTGCTTAGCGCCTCACTGTTGCTGAGGCTGACTTTGAACTCGCGATTCTCCTGCCTCAGCCTCCCAAGCTGCTGGGATGACAGGCGTGGGTCACCATGCAGGATTTGCTATGCTTTTTT
>PVHX01027656.1:0-19088 GCA_004024805.1 Geosciurus inauris | reverse complement strand
CACGCATGCTAGGCAAGCGCTCTACCACTGAGCTACAGCCCCAGCCCCTCTTTTTCTTTTTTAATATTTATTTATATATGGTGCTGAGAATTGAACTCAGTGCCTCACATGTGCTTGGCAAGTGCTCTGCCACTAAATTACAACCCCATTCCCACTAATCACTTTCTTAATCCTATAAGGTGTGTTTCCTCAGTATCTTTCCAATTCCTTCTCTCTCTCTCTCTTTTTTTTTTTTTTTTTTTTTATGTTACCCTTAATCACAATCTATTTCAGGTATACTAGCCTCCTATCCAGACTTAATTTGATCCATTCTGTTCATTGTGTCCAGGCTTATTTTTTTTCTTTTTAATTTTTTAGTTGATGGGTCTTTATTTTATTCATTTATTATTTATATGTGGTGTTGAGGATTGCCTCACGCATGCTAGGCAAGCATTCTACCACTGAGCTACAGCTACTTCACTGGCATCATTCTCACAGTAGAAAACAAATAGGTTACCAGATATAGTAAAGTCCTTCTGATTGTTCTTTTTCTCATATTTCCTCATAATGAGGAACAGTTTTTTTCTCACCTAAAACGCATCATATTCACTCTCCTTATTCTTTTTGTGTGTTTTTATTAGTGCACTATGGTTATACATAACATTGGGTTCATTGTGACATAATTATGCAAGCATGGAATACAGTTTGCTCCACTTCAGTCCCCAGAACTTCCCTTGCCTCCCCGTTTCTCTTCTTCTATTGTACTTGTCGTCTTTCTCTTTATTTTTTTAAAATTAGAACTTTACAGATATTCATAAAGGTTAAATTCACTGTGGTGTATTCATACGTACACATTTGTTAGTCTGTCATTCCACCATTCCTCTCTCTTCCCATAATTCCTCCTCCTCTTCCTCAATCCCCTTCCTCTACTCCACTGATCTCCCTTCTATTTTCATGGGGTTTCCTTGCTCCTTCTTTTTTCCCCTTAATTTGTTCTAGCTTCTGCAAATGAGAGAAAACATTCAACCCTTGATTTCTGAGTGTGGCTTATTTCACGTAGCATGATGTTTTCCAATTCCATCCATTTACCAGCAGGTGCCATAATTCTAGTCTTCTTGAGCTGAGTAAAACTCCATTGCATATGTATAATCACGTTTTCTTTACCGTTTATTTGTGGACAGGTACAGGGGCTGGTTCCATAATTTGGCTGCTATAAACATTGATGTGCCTATATTACTATAGTATGCTGATTTTAGTTCTTTGGGATAAATACCAAGGTATAAGATAGCTGAGTATATATGGTGGTTCCATTCCTTGTCTTTTGAGGAATCTTCATACTGTATTCCAGAGTGGTTGTACAAACTTACTGTCCCACCAACATTGTATGATATTATACCTGTTCCCCCAACATCCTCACTAACATTATCATTTGTATTCTTGATTGCCATTCTGAGTAGTCACTTTCTCTACTCTTAAGAACAGTTCAGATGTCATTGCTTCGGAATAACATGATTAATGCACTCTGACCAGCCCCTCAACATTTGGAGTTCATCTGAAACTCAGAACAGCATTTGTGTTTAGCCTTATATTTTAATCTTTAGTCTATTAATTTTGTATTAAAACATTAGCTTCATATTAAAGTCTGTCCTCTGAATTAACATTATTACTGTGATTTAGCACCATCTTTAGGGCCTATGTCTGAGATCATACCATTGTTAGAAAAAAAAACAAAATACAGCACTGGCAGTTAAGACTCTGCCAGTCTTAACTCTTCCCTAAAGTTTTCTTCCACTGAGACTAAGGTTGTGTGATTACTGCTTCAATGGAAAAATATTTTTAGTTACTTTTCATAACAGTATCTATGAAAACAAATGGACAATCATATTTTGAAAAGTCAAAGTATGATTAATTTCTCAAATTTTATGTCCTTAGTCACATTCATGGTGCTTAAAGAGCATAAACTTGGTAATCAAACTTTATGTACCATTAGTTCTTCAAGAGTTGTTTTTGCATTATTTAAAAAATTAATGTTTTTTATTATATACAATATCTGAAACATACTTAAAATTTTCAGGAGGAAAAATACAGTTATTTGGGGGGCTGGGGATATATAGCTCAGTTGGTAGAGTGCTTGCCTTGCATGCACAAGGCCCTGGTTTCAATCCCCAGCACACCCCCCCCCAAAAAAAAAGTTATTTGGGTTATTTTCTAAAGTTTGCTGTAAATTCAGTCATGAAATTATCATAGTGTGTACATGGTATTACTTGATGAAAAACATGTTTTTACTGGCTGTAGCATTCTAACATAAATTTAAGTTCTCATGTTTGTTATGTTTACTCAATAACTTTAGGAAGTTTGAAGAGAACACATGAAGAAGAAGATGATTTTGGAAACATGCAAGTGGCAGCTGCACAGAATGGCTGACTCAAGAGGAACATTATAGAGAGTGTGAATTTCTATTTGGAAAGGAGAAAATACTAGAAAGAATAATAATAATAATGTAAAATGGTAAGACCATAAGTAGTTTCTTTTCAATTATATGTTGCTTCCAGACATGTTTCTCTGCAACTTGTTGAGCAACATTTTATGAAGATGTTGGACTTCTGCGATAGATGGCACTGATGGTTTTACTTTTTTTTTTTTTTTAAAACACTTTACAGTTTATTATAAACCAAGAATTTTGGACTTGCAAAGAGGTATTATTGCAATAATGCACTTTTCATACTTGAAATTTATTTGTATGATATAAAGTTATTACTTTAAACAAAATGCAAGTTAGGGGGGATTTGTTTATAAATTTCGGGTAATTTATAGCAAAAGAATTTCCTAATGTTTGCTAAAAATTCATTTTGTGTTCTATGTATTACATTTTTAAAATAATTTTACAGTTCAGTTTTATGATGGAGCCTCTTACAGAAACATTAACAAAATGCAGGAATCTGCCACATTTTTTATAATTCAGTTACTTACCATTTTATTTTTTTAAACTTCTTGATTCTTTATTAGTATTCTTTCAATCATGACATTAACCAGCTATCTTTATTGTAATTTAATTCAGTTAAATTTGTTTATTCTATAGGAAAAAAGGTTTTGATGATCAAAGGAAAATGTTTTGCTTTATAGTACCAGATGCTCAAAAACAAGAACAGTGTTCAATTTTCAAGTGACTTTCCAGTTTGCTTTTTTTCTTTTAAGCCAAATGTTATATTGGTTCTTTTCAGAGTTGTCTAGCTCTTTTGACCTTTGTCCAAAATGGTTCTAAATAGAATATGATAAACCAATGTAGCACTATTTTTTTTCCTAAATGAAGCCCCAAAAGAGAAAGTGCCTTGCATTATTTTTGAAAAAACTTAAATTCTTATGACCTCTAAATTAGTATGTAGAACACTGAAGAGTTCTTAACATTTTTCTATAATTTTTGTTTTTAAAACTTTAAAAATTAGCTTCAATTGAATGGGTGAGGCTTAAAGAAAATGTTACTAAATTATTTGAAATATGAAACATCTACTCTGTTTTATGTTGTATTAATGATTCTGTGAGATTATTTCAGCTCAGACAGAAGGTCTTCTTTGAAGATGGATTTATTTGGGAAAATGATTTATGGGTAGTTATAGTGGTTTTTAAATTAGTGAATTAATCAGTTCTTTAAATTGTTAATCCAAATTTCCCCCATAATTTGCATTAGCAGTCACTTTATGAATCTGTAGTTCTTCATACTTTTATTTATATGTATAATAGTTGTTCTAAGAAAAACATTTTTGCTATCTTAAGTATGATGTGAGAGAAGTTTTTAACTTTTTATATATAATTGATGACTTTAGGGGTAGCACAAGCAAAACTTTGTATCTCACTTTTCTCAGTCCTCTCTTGAGGTGCTTTACTCATGGGAATGAAATCTCTGCATTCCCATAGTACCAGGAGGCACTATGCAAGGTAACTTATACCAGGTTACTTGCTTTCTTTCCTCCCTATGATATAATAATACAGAAAACAAAACAAAACAAAACTTTTATCCAGCACAGAGAGACAGTGAAAATTTATTGAAATTACTTTGTTAATTTAGAGTTAAGTCCTGTTGACTCGTAATATTCTGATTTCCCATCCTCTCTCTTGCCACTCCAAAAATAGCATATTGTTAATCCCGTTGTGGTCCAGTATTCTATTGTGTGATTATGACATTGGTGTAGTGATATAGTGAAGTCAAGATTGCATTGGATGTTCAAAAATTCTAGCTGGTGAAAAAACAGATACCACACGGCTTTCCTGTATGTAGATCATTATTGAACAAGTCAGCAAACATCTTTTGCAATCTGTTTGAAATAATCTTCAAAACTGTTTGAAATAATCTTCATAAAAGCAAATTTAGATTTAAAAATTAGGCAGTTGAATTTTTTAAAATTCATTTTATAAAAATACTTGTCTTCTATAGCAGTCTGGCAACAAATACTAATTTGGCTAGTGATACCAATTTGTAGCTGGTAATTTTTCTCTTTTTTTAACCACTGTCATTTTTATGTTGTCACTGAAGTGCCTGCCCAGCACTACATACTAAAGACAGTCTAAAACACTAGAAAACAAAATGCATAAAATGTTAATGGGGACAAAACATGAGGTTTATCCTTTCCTATAAGAACATTGTAAGTCCCCCCGACCCGTTAGATCTGTTTATCCACTTAGTGTTCAGCTAGCTTGTCTGTAACTCTTATTCTTTATTCTATTTGGTCTCATTTCCGTGCTGCTTTTATTTCCAGTGATGTTTTGTGATAAGTAACTTAATCAATCATGATTTGTTTTATAGAGTATTTGAATAATGTATGAGATATCACCCAATTTTAACATTAAATATATAATCCAGGCACAGAATTTAAAATGAAATTGAATCGAAATATAGGCAAACTGTGTGACTATCCATTTTGAAAGTGTGAAACTTAAATACTGAAAATATAAAACTGGAATGGCAGTATTCTTCTAATTTCAGTTATTGGTTCATATTAATTTGTTATCCATTAGATATTTGAACAATAGTTTTGTTTGTTTGTATGTACTCTGTGGTGGAAATTAAAGTTAGACTGTGATAGCCTTTGCTACCAATTCTCAACCACTTAAACCTTTAGAACAGAATACTCATTTTGGGGGTATTTTGTGCTTAGATTCTGAGTTTAGAAGTAATGTCAGAAAATGTTAAGCATGTCCTTTTCAAGAAAACATAAGGTTCCTAATGTCTTATTACCATGGTAATTCAAGTGAATTAGAAGTATTTAACTGCAGTCTTGAATTATAAAGTTGAGATGCATCTATCAGGATCTCAACTTAATGTAAAGTAAATGAGCAGTTACCTGGCGGATTTCTTTAAATAATTGGTTTTAATCCATAATTCCACAACATAGCTTCACTTCAATATTACTTTACCTGTGTCCATTCATTGATAAGAAAATAATAGGAAGTAGCTAAGAATTACTAAAATATTTTATTTTTTATTAGAAAAATAAGTTTCTAGGGTATATGAATGCTGGATTTTCTTTGTCTTTCCCATCCATGGCAGCTATTTAAAAAAAAAAAAAAAAAAAAAACTCACTCAAAATATTCAGGTTTACATGTTAGCTCCCTCTCATAGGGAGTTGCCATACCTCACACTTCAAAGTGTATTCTATAGATCAGTAACATACTGACATGTAATTGCAATTTACTATGCAGCAAAAAATGATTCAAGAAGAAAACATTACAATGTCTATTTACCTTTGTATAAGCAATTGCTTACTTTACTCTGCTTTTAACATTTGTACTTGGATAAAATGCTTATTGTATGTACAAGAATGTCACAGTGCAAAATGCTGCTAGCCCAGGCACAAAGTATTAAAAATTATTTTGTGAAGATCGGTGGTTGTATTAAAACTGTTGTGCCATTATACCTCAAAAATAGTGAAAAGTTCATTCGTACTGCTGATGCCTGAGAACTTCTTTACTTATTTTCTGGGTAAAAGTAACCCAGTTTTACTCCCACAGATTTAAAAAGGTGAATGAACACTACACATTGAGAAGCACTTCAGAATATCTTTCAAAACGTTGTGGTCACACACACACACACAAATGATGAGAAGTCTGCAAGCCCCAGATTCCAGTTAGTTGAGCAAGTTGGGAATTCTAAACAAGAGAATTCAAATCTGAAGGAAGAATAGATCATTCATAGAACCACTTTCAGCCCATTAAAAAAAAAACTTGATTTTATAGTACCTTTTCCCTTCTCTTATCCTATACACTTTGCTTAATCAAATCTAAGATCCTACCTAAACTCTACCATGATTTTAGATTCCACTAAGAGCAAAATATTGTTGGCTAAACTGTAGCAGGTCACTGATCCTAAAATGCGTCCAGATTTCAGGGATGGTCAGGTACATTTTTAGATCACTGAAACATAAACATACAAAACATGGGTCACCTAAAAACTCATTACACCTTTTCAAAACAAACAATGCTAACAAAAAGAAGTTAATATAGTTCATATATTAAATGCAGATTTTTTCATACTCGTATATTCAATATGGATTAGAAATAAACATTTTGATGACTAAAGCTAAATAGAGTACTATTTTCTGCAGTAACACAATTTTTACATACTAAGCCTTATCTATGACTCTATTTCCTATAGGGGGGATTTAAGAGAAGACCTGAAGAACACAATTTAATGGGATTTATTGAAATACCAGCCTAATAGATAATTTTACTTCAAATAGTTCAGTGGTATGGTAAGAAATTTAATAAAGAATTAAATTTCAACTTTTTACTAGGCTTACTTAATATGGGTTTTTAATTACCTGAATTTACCTAATGAAGCTACAACTAAGGTTTTAGAACTCCTGAAGACAACGAATTTCACTGCTTTCACTATAGACAGATCAGTTCATTTGTATAAGTAGATCAGCAAATGAAGTATACCTTCTATTGGTGAAGAATTTCTGTTGTCTTAGAAAGCCAACTTGAGCTGATTGCTTGGAGGGAAATTTATACCAACTGATGTGGTATGAAGCAGAGGTTAGAATTTGGAGGTCTTTACTTTCTAAATTCATTTTACAAAGAGTACACAAAACTAAGATGTCATGAACCATGAGTGAATCTTATAGTTCAATAAAACACTCAAGAAAAGCACAGGCAGGATTCTAGCATACTATTCATATGAACAGGTTTAATGTAACATGGAATGCAAAAGATCAGAACCATTAATAAGTATCTAATTCTTCAACTTTAAAAAATAATTGAAATAAATAATCAAAACAAGATAGTGATCAGAATAATAGTACCATTATAATAACAAATAGAAAAGCTTCCATCAGTATTTTAACAATGTGGCAAATATAGTACCATACATTTTTAAATATCCCACTCAATTTTATAATCATTCTTTCATAAAAACAGTCAAAAGTTTCAGATGCCCATGAAAAGAGAAATTGCGGGGCATGCCCAGAATTGCTAATTCACTATTAAAAAGGTACATTCCCCTGGGTTCAATCCCCAGTACCACACAATTCCACAAAAGGGTACCTTGGATGGCCCATTATATTTGCCGCTGGGCAACGAATAATTTATTGTTTCACTGTAAGACAGGAGGTGCCTGATCTAGAACTATATAAACTTTTAGTGAAACATTTAAACTACTGTACTTTAAATCTTGTCACATTTTATAAGCTGATTTTTCTTCCTCTTTACAATGCTGACAAAGTTGTTTCCCAGCATTAGGATCAACAAATGTTAGATGCACTACTTAGTTACAACTAATTTATCCAACTTCCTATAAGATGTGAGAAATGATACACCTCTAGGTTAATTTAGATGTTTCTTTGAAACAAAATATTTTGTGAATGTATACTTTTTAAAAATGAGCAGCAAAGACAGCAGACATACAACTCCTTACTACCCATACTCTTGACTATCAAGAAATGAAGCCAAACTTTAGAAAAATACAATGCAAGAAAAGATTCAAGTTAAAAATATATTCCTTTGGTTAAAAATCATCCCCTTTGATAATATTTATTTGTAATCTAAACTCACAGACTGTCCCACCATCTCAAAGTAATCTTCTAAATGTCATTAAACTTGAAGTATTACAATGTTTTTTCAGTTCAGTATTTATGGAGGTCACTGGGTTGCAGTAACAAAAATGTTTTTAATTCTAGGAAGAGTGAAGTGTTGTAGCATTAGATCCTTTGACAATTCTCTTATTTCTTAAAGGATTTCTACTGTAGAAACCTCCGACACATGTAGTTTTCTTCAGATACTGTGTATCCAAATTTTTTGTAGAAACCAACATTTTCTGGTAGACATTCAAGAGTGATCTTATAACAGTTCAGTTTCTTGCTTAGCAAAGTAAGGGTTGATAATAACCTAAAATTTTAAAAAGGAAAATGAGGAGACAAAGCATTTATTAAAATGGATTTCAGTAACATGAATTGATGTTATATAAAAATAAAACTTTGGTCTTTATTAGAAACAGGTATAGATAGGCTATAGTAGGTATAGCCTTTCCCCTTGTATTCCTTTAAAAATTCAAATTGTAAGTTGATAAGCATTTAAATCACCAAAGCATTTTCACTTGTTTCAAATATACTTTATCTAGTACCCTCCAGCTCATCAGTAAACAGGATAAATACTAAACTTACCCTAAACTCTTTAAAAGTACTTATTTATGTTAACACTAAAGACTATCAGCTTGTGTAAAAATATGGTCAAATTATTGTATAAATGGTCTTTGTTCCGAATCTATTCAAACTAATTAGCAGTACACAGCCTTCTCACAAAATCAGTACATAATAGTTTTGTTCTTTAATTTTTTTGTTTGTGGTACTGGAGATAGAATCCAGGGTTGCCCACATGAAAGCACTCTACCACTAAGCTACATCCCTAGCCCCATTTAATCATTTTAAGTCAGCATAGGTCTAAATAATACATGTGGATAATACAAAGCAAAAATATATATATATATCTTTACAGATTCTTAGAGTTGCAACCTTTTATTAAAATGTGATCTAGCCAGACGCAATGGCTGCACACCTGTAATCCCAGCTAGTGAAGAGGCTGAGGCAGTAGGATCTCAAGTTCAAAACCAACCTCATCATCTTAGTGAGATCCTGTCTCATGAGAAAATTTAAAAAGGTCTGGAATGTATAGTTCAGTACATGTGACCCTGGATTCAATCCCTAGTACTACCACCAAAAAAAAAAAGTTACTGCTGATAATGCTATGCTTTCAATTTTCAAACTCTAAAATAAAACTAGTATTTTTGTCATTAAATTCAGTTCCAAGCAATAGAATGAAAATGAATTCAGAATTAATGTAGCCCAAAAAGAACTTCAAAAAGGAAAAACTTTGTTTAACAGGCATTTTAGCAAGAAATGAACTGAAACAGTATCCAATTTACCCAGAGTTGCCTTGTTTACTTACAGTTTGCCAAGCTGCTTTCCTCTGCATTCATCACTAACAACAACATCTTCTACTCTTCCTCTCTGAAAATATTTACAGTGTTTAAGACTACTCATCTAATTTTGTTTTCAGATAAACCAACAAGTAATAGTTGGTAAGAATTTTTTGATAAATGTTTTGTAAACTTGAACTTTAAAAGAACCAAAATTCATTTTTTAAACTTATTACCATAGAAGAAATATAAAGAATCAATTTTTGGTTTAATCATTTTCTGGTTATATCCCCAACCTCCCCACTCCATTGTTGTTATTTTTTTTTATATTTTTTTTAGTTGTAGATGGACATAATATCTTTATTTTATTTCATTATTTATTTTTATGTGGTGCTGAGGATCAAACCTGGTACCTCACCCATGCAAGGCAAACACTCCACCACTGAACTACAACTTCAGCACCCCCCACTCCATTGTTTAAAAGCAAATCTCAGAATCTATATCACCAAAAATAAAATCTTTCCATAAACACAGTACATCTATCATTCTACTGTGATTAATCAAAATCTCAGATAAGCAAAATTTATCAATTTTTAGTGTTTTAGCTCCCACCCCCAAATTCATAAACCACATGACATATTCCATGTGTTACTGTTTTATTTTCATTGAGTTACCCAGGTCTTCATCATGTGAGTTTGAGAACTGGAAGAGATTATAGTATTCCGCAACCTTTACCAACTGGAAAATGATAGAAATTTCTACTAATACAGCAGTACAAAGTATTATTATTATTATTTTTTTTGGTACTAGAGATTGAACTCAGGGGCACTCAACCACCGAGCCACATCCCCAGCCCTATTTTGTGTTTTATGTAGAGACAGGGTCTCAATGAGTTGCTTAGTGCCTCGCCATTGCTGAGGCTGGCTTTGAACTCGAAATTCTCCTGTCTCAGCCTCCCTAAGTGCTGGGATTACAGGTTTGAGCCACCGTACCTGGCTACAAAGTATTATTTTTGAAAAAAAAAAAATAACAGGGATTCTAAACATTACTAAATTTTATGAAACTTAGTTTTTCTATGACTATACCAAATCTAAAACCTTCACATAAGTTTAGTGAGCAGTTCACATAATTAGTATGTTTTCTTTCATTTATAATTCTCAGAAACACACCAGGAAACTGCTTATTGCTAAAGGATTTCTAAGAAAAGCAGTGAAAAATTTGTCTAGTAGAAATTCAAAGTCAGTTTTGCTAGAAAACACCTGTTTTACTCATAAGCATTAATGTGAGCACATACCTTAGCACAGGAATGGATGAATTTATGTTCTATTATCAGAGTTGCTGTAGCTACAATTTGTCCTAGAGTCACATCTTCCACAACTGTAACATAATAATCCCCAGATTTCTTCATATGCTCAAAAGATTCTGTGGAAATAGGAAAACAAAGTGTTACATATGACAGACCTATTTTATTAGATACCATAAAAATACTAGGACTGGATGATTTATTAATTATTGAATACTTAAAGCTATTTTACCATAGTAATTTATGTTCCATTTCTAAAAATATATTATTCAAACAACCAAGGAATTGAAATATCAGCAATCAATATTAATTGGACTGTGGTGCATACATTTAAAATAATCTGCTAGCAAACTTAAGTAAGACTGACAGTTATTTTAGATTAATAGTACTTACAACGCATACAAATTATACATGTTGCTATGACTAAAACTTCAGTATCTTCAAACTTTATTTCTTCAGTATGTACTTAACAGATACTCAAACTCTGCAAATTGTAAGAAGTGTATGTTTGTATTCTATAATTCTTTCAAAATATTTTAACAAAAATTTTTTATTTTTCTTTTGTGATTTCAACTATTTCATGATCACATACTTGCTTTTTAGAAACAGAATCTTGTTTTTGTTTTGAAAGCATCTTACAAAGTAAGTGAAAAATGTCTCCATTTCCAAGTAATTTTTCCAAAGTTACATAAGAGGAGCATAGTTCTCTCCTCTTAAGTGATTATTAATGCTTATATTGCTGAAAAAACAATTTCTTATTGAATCTGATATGCATGCAAAGAGAAATTCAGGAGTTAAAAACCAAACCTAACAGGTCTCACACTGTTTATTTCTACAGAGGGGTCTAAAAAGTAGGAAGAACAAAAACATAAATGAGAATTGGAAGATTCATTCTCAGCAGAGTCAGAATACAAAATAAACTTACCTACTAAAAGAAATAAAGAATTATAGGAAAGAGGAAAGGCAGTATTGGGAGTCCTGGATGAAGCTGAAGTTCTGGTCCTTTCCTTACCAATAACTATCTGCAGTCTTGAGTAAGACACTGAATCTCTCTGGATGCCCATTTTCTCAAAAGCTGGGGATGTATGTACATGGACCCTGGGCTCAATCCCCAGCACCAAAAAAAAAAAAAAAAAAAGCTGGGGTCAGGGTGAGGCACTAGATTAAGATACCTGCCAACCTTGAAAATTCAACACAAGAACAAAAAAGTACATATGCTGTTGAATTTGGGAGGTTGGCAGGGGAGGCTGGTAATGAAATTTCTGCGAATAACAAGAAAGGAAATACTACGACTCTTTTGAGCTACCCCCCACCCCATGTTTCTATGCTTTAGTAATTATGTAAAAGTAGGTATTTTGCAAAACAAGGTAGTTACTATATTTGGATTCTACTACAACTTAAGTTAAACATTAAAATAAGAACACCTAATCTATTACTTGAATAATTTCCAGCTATTTGAACAAAAACAAGCAGGCACTGAACAGCTCTCTAAACAAAAATAAAACCTTACTTCCCCCTTCAGGAAAAAGAGGCTATAGTACTTACTCATAAACTGTTCAGGGTTGATGACTCCCGTCTCTGTTAGCTGACCCAGTACCTTAAAAAATCCTTGTTTTGAAGATCAGATTTCAAGTCATGAGGAAAAACAAGAGAGGAAGATAAAATATGAAAAGAAGTAATATGTTAGGTGGTTGTGATATGGGCGATCATTTTCTCAAAATTTCCATAATCATCACATAACAATTACTGAAAAAGATTAAACTGAAACCTATTATTTCTGTAATCACTACAATAAATAAAAGGTTTCAACAACATTTTTGTCTGCATGAAATTTTTGGAATAGTACAAAATTTTAATATCTAGTATTTATAGAGCCAGTACATATATTTTTAAATAATCTTTGTTAAGTTCAATACAAAGAATGTCAACTTTTCCCAAATATGTTGGTTTAAAGTACAAGGTTCTTACTATGAACACATATAAAACATTTGTCAAAGTATAAATAATAGAGCATTGTTGAGACTATAATTTTAAAGATTCCTAATTTTATTAAAGCTAATATGAAAAGGACACTTAGAACTTTTCTAGACTCAATAAATAATGTGGCTAAAATTAGTGTCTTCAGGTTTTCTACCCAGAAGAAAACTGTGAGAAGTAAAATGCTGACTTTTGATTAACAAAGTTTTAGTTTGGAGAATTTAGATGTTAATAAAAGAAGTCCATAGAGCCAGGCACAGTAACGCACGCGTGTAATCCCAGTAGCTCGACTCGGGAGGCCCAGACAGGAGGATCATGTGTTCAAAGCCAGCCTCAGCAACTTAATGAGGTCCCAAGCAACTTAAGAGAGACACTGTCTCAAAATAAAAAAATTTAAAAAGACTGGGGATGTGGCTCAGTGGGTAAGTACCCCTGGGTTCAATCCCCAGTATGCCCCCACACCCAAAAAAAGAAGTACATAGAAACACAGCCTTTTGAACATAACCAAGGATCTCTACCTTCATTTCCCATCTGGCTTCTTAAAAAGATTTATGTATTATACAGATAATTCCATGTTTGTTTGAGAAGTCTTTTTGGAAGGAGCACTGTTATATTAAAGTCATTTGAACTATTTCACAGTACTATTTAGTCTTAGCCATGACAGACATATATATTTTACTGTATAGTGAAAATATATTTAATATCATAAATATATATATATAAAATTGAATTTTCCAGTCAACTTAAAATTAAGTATAAAAATAACCCAAAAGACATTTTTTTTAAATATTTTTTTTAGTTGTTGATAGATCTTTATTATTTTGTTCATGTATTATTTATTCATTTATTTATTTTTTTTTATTTTTTAAAATATTTTTTAGTTGTAGGTGGACACAATATCTTTATTGATTTATTTTTATGTGGTGCTGAGGATCAAACCCAGGGCCTCACGCATGCTAGGCAAGCGCTCTACCACTGAGCTACAGCCCCAGTCCCCCAAAAGACATTTTTAAAAAGTATCAGCATCACATTAATAGAGAAAACAGAAGGCCAACTCTAATTCTAACCAGGATTTCCTAATGGAGTGATTCCATACCTCTATTTAAGTCAGCAGTGCAAAGAGGCCTTAAAACCAAACCTTCTCCAGGATGTGTTGGAGAAATAGCTGGAGAAAATGTTGCTGTATTCTGACTCCAGTCCACTTCTTTGAGTAGACTTGGGTCAAACAATGGTGTTTCATCAGGTTTCATCTTTCCAATAGGGTCTAAAATAAAATTTAAATGTTAAGACATCTTGTTTTCTAAAATAAAAATTACTATAGTTGATGATAAAGTTAATGAAGCATTCTATAACAGTTATACAAGCTATTTTGCTTTAGCCTACACAGAATCTAACATCAAATGCCCCAACTACAGATCTCCCTCTTGGTCTGTGTGTGTGTGTGTGTATGTATGTATGTATTTGTATTTATATATATTTATTTATATTTATATCATGCTTAGTCGGGCTTGTGGGTGCATGTTGGTAATCCTAGGAATTCAGGTGGCTGAAGCAGAATGATCACAAGTTCAAAGTCAGCCCAGCAACTTAGCGAGACCTTATCTCAACAACAACAAAAAAGGCTGGGATATAGCTCAATGGTAAAGTGTTCCTGGGTTAAATCCCCAGTAACACACACACACGCGCGCGCACACACACACACACACACACGTGTCATACTATCAGAAAGATGAGATTAAGTGTAAAGACTCATTGGGCATATCATGATGAACTGCTAATTACTGAATTATTTTGTGTTCATAGTAATACTTGGTCTTAGTAGCTAAGACAGATAAGACACTTCTCAAAGTTAGGTTTTGTTTTCATAGCAGGTTTTCTAAAAATCTGTAACATAAGTTCCTCGGCTGCATCTAAGCAGTGTAAGAATTGCCAGTGTTTTCATGCTACTGAAAAATGACCAATTATGGTATTTCCCTTGCTTTACTGAACATTCAGAAATGGGCAGATTGTCACTAGTGATCTAATAAAATTAAGACTAAATAATAGAAAAATAGTAAGGAAGGATTAAAATTTTTATGAAGTATAAAATGGGATAGGGAGAGCACTTCTTTATAGTACAGAGCTGCTGGAAGAAACAAGATCTTCCTACCCATCCAGGGACTAAATAAAACCTTCCAACTTGCATTTCTATTCCTATACTCAGTTAAAGAAACATTTATTTAAAGACAACAATTTTCTCATAACCTAAGTACCCTATTTCATAAATCATAACATGCTTTAGGGCAAATATTCTTAACCTTTCCTTAAAGGTGGATTAAATTTCTGCCTGTGTAACCACCTATGTAACTATATAGGCAATGCTGCAGGATAGTATAGACTTTGGGAAGTTAGTGTTGTGTAATAATAGGATTCAATACTTCCTCAGCACTTACTTCATGCCAGGCACTGTTCAAAGGAATTGATGTATTACTAAGTCATTTATTTCAAAAACCCTAGAGGTTAGGTGCGATTATCTCCATTTTAACAGATGAAAAAATGAAGGTATAGTGATATTAAATAACTTGCCTGAGGTCACAAAATTTATGAAGGCAGGGTTTAAACTTGGGTATGGAAACAGCTGTACTCGTTAATTCAAATGTCAACTGTGATCTTGGTTAAGGTAATTAAGCTCTTAGAATCTTGTTTCCTCATTTGTCAAATAGAGATGAAATTACAAGTTTGAAAAGAATTATTATATGCAAGCAAGCACTTAACAGTATGTGGCATACCACAATAACTCAACATAGATTCTAATTAGTAATAAATTTTAAATTCACTTTACAAGTTTTTATTAGTTTTTGCCTTTAATTTATGATTCAGGCACTGTGCTGGGTACAGGGACTACAAAAAGAAGACAGTGTTATGTTTATATTAAGCAAAAAGTTACTGTTCTTGGATAGGAAAAATTAAAATGTAGTTTATTATATAGAGTACAAAGCATTCTCCCCCTCAGAATTCAGATCAAGTTGTGTTATAACACTATACCTAAGCTGAACAATATTGAGGAAAGGATATAAATTGTGATGAGTAAAACTCTAGTATCAAATGAACAAGTTTACCATCCACACTAATCAGGTTTTTTATGGGCATACATTTTAGTATTTATTCCTGATAATTGGACCCCTGAAGCTGTTGTATAAAATCTCATGTGAAAGATGGGCAAAAACATTGTTGTTTTTTTCAGGTATGCAGATAAGCTATTAATAAAATAAAATCTGCTGGTGTCCAACTAAAATGCTGGTAAAGATATTAAATTTTTTAGTTCCTCAAGGTAACACCCTATTAAAACATTTGGTCATGTTATTTAACATATAAGCATGAAGTTTAAAGAAACCTCAAAAGAGTATTTAGACAAATGTAAACAAAACTTAAAATTAACTAGATTCCTTTTTCCCTTAAAGTTGCCAGAGTTTATAATAAAATGTAGTCTGGAAACTACACAAAAAGGGTTAGTAATTTTCATGAGGGTGAGAGGTACACAGAATAATTGGCCTTATAAAGCATTTAATGAATTTAATCAGTAAGTATTAATAGTTTCCTATGCTTTTTCTTTAACCAGATACCCTAGTTCATGAGTGATTATAAAAATACTAGCTGACACTTGAGTACTTTGTATTTGTTAACTCTTTAAAACACAATAAATGATACATCATGATTTTATCCCTATTTCACAGAGTAGGAAGCAGGCACAGTGATTTACTCTAGGTCCCAGTGCCAATAAGCAACAGAATTAGAATTCAAAACAAAGTAATAGGGCAGCTTCACAGGCCCTGGACCTATATAGTACGCAGGAGCCCCACACTTGGGTTCATACTCTGCTGCTACTACTTTGAAATTTTTAAGAATTTTTTTAACAAGTGCCCTGCATTTTAATTTTGCACAGGTTGGTACAAATTATGTGGCTAGTCCTGCCAGGCAGAATGACTTCAGACTATTCCACTGAAGATATACTAAGAGTAGATGAATTTCCTACTTTATTGTTGTTCATGGTCAATTAGTACTTGGTTACCTTTACTTTGGAAAATGAGAAAAAAAAATCAGACTAATAAAAAATACATTAAACATAGCTTCCTGGATAGAAGTAAGATTCTATTAACCAGGCAACCAGAAATTAATATCAAATATGAGCTATTTTATAAAACAGTCATACTTAAGGCTCACTTTATCCCACTCTCCTCAGTGAAACTCCGCCGGTATCCAACTAATATGCTAGGAAAGGTAATGTGATTTGATACCAAAGTTCTGAAGGATTTTAGAAAAGAACTCATCTGGTCAGGTACCATGGTGTACGCCTGTAATCCCAACAATTTGTGAGGCTGAGGCAGGAGGATCACAAGTTTAAGTCCAGCCTGGGCAACTTAGCAACCCTGTTTCAAAATAAAAAGGACTGGAGATACAGCTCAGTGATAGAGCACCTTAGGTTCAATCCCCGGTACCAAAAGAAAAAATGAAAAAGAACTAAAGAGGTTAATTTTAATTGGTTTATAAAATAAATATTTTAGCATCTTAAGGTGCCCTCAGATAATCAGAAGTAGGAAATTTCAATAAGGCTACACAGTTGCTTAAAGCTGAATCTTATCATTGTGGTGTTATTTTTAATTTTTAAAAGTATACCCTAGAACTTCCAGATAGCTGAATATGTGAATGCTCCTGGAAAGTGGTGTGCCCAGAGAGGGCATGGAAGCTCTGCACCCCTTCCACATACCTCACCCTAAACAATTCTCTATCTGTATACTTTGTAATATCCTTTATAATAAACCAGTAAATGACCCATGCTGAAGAAGCTGTGGATCCCTGAGACAGGCTATTCTCATGGCAAACGTCAGAAACTCAAAGGGGCAAGCAGGGGAAAAAAAAAAAAGGCAACCCTTAAAAGCCTCCACAACTAGCTATGAACAAAGTCAACAAGTGGGAAAGTCACTCTACAAAAAAACCATACTAAGGGAAATGGAAGAACTGTAAACAAATGAGACTACCACAGTTTGCCAATAGCAAGAGTAAATGATTTTTTTGCTTAAGCAATTTTAATTTCACATGTAGCACTAGCTACTAAATAATTAATTTAACTCCACAACCATGGTTACAATGATTTATTCAGCTAAGAGTGACCAAAAGTCTTTATATAAAACTCTTTTAATTAAGATTTACAATATGGAGCAAGAGAGGAAGAGCCCTCTTTCTGGTCAAGAAGATATGAAGATGGGATTTATGTATTCAGCCTTTTCAAAAATCTAATTATATAATTATAGCTGGACATATGCCTGCAATCCCAGCAACTCAGGAGGCTGAGGCAGGAGAATCACTAGTTCAAAGCCAGCCTCAGCAAAAAGCAAGGTGCTAAGCAACTCAATGAGACCTCGTCTCTAAATAAAATACAAAATAGGGTTGGGGTGGTAGCCCAATGGTCAAGTGCCCCTGAGTTCAATTCCCGGTACCAAAAACAAACAAAAAACTAATGTAGAAACTAGTAGACATGTAGAGATCAAAAAAGTTATAATGGTTTTAAGATCCTTCACTCTGATGTACCTTAAAGCACCTTTATTCCTGTATTTCTTGAAGTTTGTTTATATGGAAAAAAAAATTCCTTAAAAAAAAAAAAAAGAAAAGCAAACCCTAACCTTCCTTAAATATTCCTCAAGAATCTTTTGGGGGGCTGGGGCTGTAGCTCAGTGGTACAGCATTTGCCTAGCACATGTGAGGCACTGGGTTCAATCCGTAGCACCACATAAATAAATAAAAAAATAAAGGCATTCTGTCCATCTATAACTACAAAAAAGTTTTAATAAAAAAAAGAATCTTGGGGCTAGGGTTGTGTGGCTCAGTGGTGGAGTGCTTTCCTAGCACATGTGAGTCACTGGGTTCAATCCTCAGCACCACATAAAAATAAATAAAGGCATTGTGTCCATCTACAACTAAAAAAATAAAAATAAAAAAAAGAATCTTTTCTGTTTAACTGCTAAATTAGCATGCATTTACAAGGCCAAGAGTGCCTAGCCCTAGCCCAGTAAATATCTGGTGAATGAATAACCAATAATGAATGATGTAAGACTTATCTGGAGGTTCCATTTCAGAAAGTCAAGGGGAAAACATTCCTACACTGTCACAAGTAGTATCACAAAAATCATACATCAAATTCATTTTTACTACTATTGAGACGTTTTCATTCATTTGAGCATTTTTAAACACAATAACAATTTGGTTTCCCAGCCTCTATGTCAGATTAGAATACAAACGGGGAGGAGTTGCTCCTAGAAGCAATTGAGAGCAACAAGTAATGAACACTGGATATGAAGATTTACAAAGTCAATATACAAATTTTACAAACAATCTGAGGCCAGATTAAGTTCATGATGTGTATATATTAGTATGTATTGTATATGTGTGTGT
>PVHX01027655.1:0-19115 GCA_004024805.1 Geosciurus inauris | reverse complement strand
AAGGCAGAACATTTTCTCCAAAGGGCAAGAGACATGAAAATGGGGGGCTTTCTATCTGTCAATTGAAAGGGTTTATTCCTTTGGCTCTGCCTTCAAGGTTTTGAATATCTGATACAAAACATATCAACCCTAGCTTGATGGAACTTTGTGGATGTGGGGGTTTAAAAATTTTCAAGAAAATTATAAAACTTCCCACAGAAGTTTCTTTCAAACTCCCAACATAGGCCAAGCTTCTCAGACTCCTATGCTGAGATTTGAAGTCCTGGACTCAATGGGTGGTGTAACATTCCTGGCCCCCACCTCTGACCTCATAAGACTCTTTCACTGTTCAGTTTGAAATGACCATGTTTAGAGAACTGAAGTGTGATATTTTAGTTTGAGCCTTCCCCTTCAAGCATATCAGGAATATCTGCAACATCTTTGACACCAAAGCAGACCCAAGGCTGTCTTGTGTTTTGATTGAACGTTTGGTTCATTTTGGGTGTGAGGTGTGTGAAGTCTTCACAGTTAAGTCTGAAACACAGTTGTGAGAAGCCCCCAGGGGACCTTACTGCTGAGTGACACACAGCTGGGCCTTTGAAAGTGGGCTTTTATGATAAATTTGAACGTAGTTTTAAACTTACTGTAAGTGCCTCATCCTTTTTCCTAACTAGAGGATAGGTGAGCTGATTTTTCCATGAGGGAAATGCTTTGGACCATTAACCCAGATTTCCTTCAAATATAGGGGTGACTATGTAATTTTCTTTTGGCTTTTAGAAACTGATGGAGGCCTAGTGAGACAGCCTGTGAAGTCAGTAGTTAGACAGAGGATGCTTTTCTTCTCTCACCAGGTGTGAAGTGCAAAAGAGCTGTATGCAGAATAAGAGGCCTTTAAAAATCCAGATTTACTCTGAGGGCCTATGAAACTCTTGCTTAAATCCATTGCTTGTCCCAAGTTGCCATTCTTTTCACTAGGGCACGGTTAAGCCCATGGCCTACACTTTATTCTTCTTCAAACCCTTTACTTTTTCCTATAGCCAGCCCTGCCCTCAGTTTTTGGAAGATCACTGAATTTTTTTCTCTATACATGTAATTTTACAAGCCTCTGAACTTTAAGACCACACTGTTAAAAAGTGCCTGATCCAGGATTCCAATGGCCATGTTCAGTTTGGGCACACCATCTATTCCACCTAGCTGCTCTCTGGACTGTGCACTCACCCCACCATCCTTCCACTTTATGGCCACTGAGACAGCAATGGGGAAAACAGTCAAAAAAACCCCAAGCAAACTT
Organism: Geosciurus inauris; assembly: GCA_004024805.1. Taxonomy (NCBI): domain Eukaryota; kingdom Metazoa; phylum Chordata; class Mammalia; order Rodentia; family Sciuridae; genus Geosciurus; species Geosciurus inauris. Next base: position 17,845 of record PVHX01027655.1, on the reverse strand, counting down.
GAGAACATTGTCTAAGTTTGACTTTGGTTGCTCAGAAGGACTGAGTTTGGGATGTCTACATATAAAGGTTCATGAACTGAGAAGTATTTACTGTAGATGCACGGTATACATATGACTGTGTTATAGGTTAACACATGTAATTGGATGAGGTGGTGGTGCATGTAACTAATTGTTTCGTTTACTGATTGCCTAAAATAAATCATTTGCTGTAGTAGGAATTATTTTATATATCAAGGCCTTTGCTATCTAAACCCCACAAATTTTTCTCATGGATACACAAATTTCTAGTTCAGTTCAGTGGTCACCCTTCTATAGTCATAATTTCATTTGAAGGCTGATGTAAATGAACTGTGGGTGACCTCAATTCAGAAATGAATCAACCCAAATTATAATAAATTGCTGTTTTTTTAAAATTTATTCAGATAGACCAAGATGAAAACAGATATTGGTCAGGCTTAGAGTGGGAATGAGGATAAAGTGGTCATAGGGTACTTTCAGACACTATTGATAGAAGTGTAAATTGGAATAATTATTTTCTGGTAGGCAGTTAGCCTTTAGGAAATTAATACATAAAACTGTGTGCCAAAGATTTCACTTCTGAATTTAACCTAAGAAAATAATTGGAAAAGTAAAATAAAAAAGTTGTGGCACCTCAGTGTTGCTTATAAATAAGAAGTATTAGGAATATCCTCAATGATTAGCCATAGAATATTGGTTGAACAAATAATATTACATACCTTGATATAATCAAATACTCTACCACCATTAAAATGATGGTGTAAATAGGTATTTAATAACCTAGAAATACATTTGTGATACATTTGGAGTTAAAAAGACTTCCTCTAAAATCATATGCAGATTATTCATGTTTACTAAAATAGAAGAATATAGGAAAGAAAAATGTCTAGAAGGCTATATACCAAATTGGTATTTTTAAAACATGTTTTGATCATGATCCACAGTGAGAAATATGTTTTATATTTGTGAGCCAGTAGACACATGGAGCTGAAACCATATTTTGTTAGTAATATTTACATTTTCTTTATATGCTCCATTCTGATGGTTTTATTTTTGTTTTTCTTTATTATCTTATTCCCTTTTTCTCCTACCCAATTCTGTTTTATTCCAGTTGCATTCTCTTTTTCTCTCCTTTCTTCTGTTTTATTCTTTTAAAAATGATAATCATGACCCACTAAGTGAATTTCATGCTCTCCAAATGGGCCACAATCTAGTTTGAAAAGCATTGCTCTACAATGTTAATGGTTATCTCCAGCAGGTGAGATTATAGATAACTCTTTCTTTGAGGAGTGGAAGAGAGGTAAGTCCTCTTTCTTCTCTGTGTAACTTATGTGATATAAAAACCAATCTACAAATATGTGACAAATCTCACCATTATGTTCAACTATAATGCACTGATAAGAATGTAGAAAAAACTAATAAAAATTTAAATGATACAATAATTCATTTTATAACCAGATTGATACCCTGCCATCTTTTATGAGCAAAAGTGTCCACTCTACACCATAATTATTGGACATTAAAAAGGTTCTGGGAAACTTAAAGAATATTGTGATAGTGAAAATACATCTATTGAGACACATGGCTTAAATAATGGAACAACAGGAAAGTAAAACATGACCTTACATCTTCAATCTCAAAAGATAGCCGAGTATCCATACTTATTATGTCTTTACCCCAGTGATGTTACATCAGTTATCCAGGATTTATTTGTATTTCTGTTTGAGATTGCATTTTTCATGCTCATTCCCCACTTTTAAAATAGTTATTAAATTCAACAGAGTTCTTTCTTACTAGATTATCTTGGTTTACAGTACTATTCAAGTTAGCCTCCTTTAAAGCTAAAGGCAATTTTAAAAGGAAGGTAGTCATTAAGAACTTAGAACAGGAAGCAGAAGCTTTAAGCAAGATGGAAAGGATCCCTGGCTTGAGCCAGTGTACTTCCCTATGGGCTTCCTGCTTGCAGCACACTGCTGAGAATCTGCAGAACAGCCTAGGATCTCCACTCAGCATGGCCACACGACCAAGGGGTGAGCTTCTCCTGAGACCTCCCTGGGAAAACCATTGGTAAATAAGCAGTGCAGAAATTTGCACAGAAAGTTCCAATTACGTAGAGCCTAAGTAAATCTCTGGGCGTATGAGTCAATTTGGCATAGGGGAGGATGATCCACTTGATTGGGGTTGGGGAGAGGCTAGCTGACATTTTCATGGTAGGAGCATGGAGAAAGATGCTTCCTGCCTTTGAAGAGAATTAATGGTAGGAAATAACTGGGATTGCTTTTCAAGATGTAGTTAATTTAGTTACTGCTGTTTCAGACTTTATGCTGAGAATAAAATGGCAAATGTTGAAAGTGTAATTTGAAGCCCCACTTTCTGCTCATGGAGAAAGAAGAACATTCTACTTTGAAACATTGTGAATAACTTGTCTACATTATTCATGTGTTTGTTTACTTATTCGTGTATTATCCTATAATTATCCATTTGTGTGTTTTTTATCCATTCATCCATTATACATTTGCCCATGAACCCATTTAGATGGAATTTCTTGAGTAAATGCTCTATGTTAAGAAATATATGGCAATCATTGGGTTGAGGAAGGAACTCCATAGGAAGAAGAGAAGTCTGTGTAATTGAGTTTCTCACTGTTTGGTGAAACAGACAAGTAAACAAATAATTACAAGTACCACATAATGTGAGTAGTGCTACAGGAGGGTCTAGTCTGTCTTGGTTTATGCAAAACTATTTCTCCCCTATCTGGCCTGGAATCATGAAATGTTAATCTGAGAGACCTTCAAAAAATTGAATGGCATGATGTTTTCCAGACTTTATCTGCAAATCCTTGGGGTGCCATTCCAGGGAGTGGAGGTGGAGGAAGGGAGAAAGAATGAGAGGAAAGTTGAGCAGATGGGGTTCAGCTTCCTTCAGAACTTGAGAAGCTTTCTATCTATTTTGTATATTGAGGTTCATTATAAGCTATCTGTTTAAGAAATGGTTTGGCTGCTTAATGATATTTACAAAGCACTGGACCAGCCCACCATTTCCCCTTGTTTTCTCATTTAAAAATCAATGCTGGGCTGGGGTTGTGGCTCTTTGGCAGAGCACTTGTCTCACACATGTGAGACACTGGGTTTGATCCTCAGCACCACATAAAAATGAATAAACAAAATAAAGATATTTTAAAAATCAATGCTCAAAAAGTAAAATGATTAGTCCAAAGTTGGAAAATTAGTTAGCAAACAATCCAGGAATAAGACCTAGTGTTCTAACTTATGTGAACATTACCTCTGAATCAGTTAGCTCTTGCTGTGTAACAAATAACTCTAAAACTCAGTGGCTTAAAATAGTTACCAGTTATTTAGCCTACAATTCTTTTTAAAAAATATTTTAGTTGTTAATGGATTTTATTTCATTTATTCATATGCAGTGCTGAGAACAGAACCCAGTGCCTCACACATGCTAAGCAAGCATTCTACCACTGAGCCACAATCCCAGCCCTAGCCTATAATTCTTGAGTTGGCAGTTTTGTCTGGACTCAACTGGACTCTCTTATATCTGTGATGAACTGCTAATCAGCTGGCCAGTCACCTGAGCATTAGCTCATTTAAGATGGCCTTACATCTGGGGGGTGACTGGGTATTGGCTGAGGTAATTGGGTTACTGAGACCATACCCTTTCTCCATCAACTGGATTCTAATGGGACAGGGAAGCATGCAAAACCTCTTGAGGCCCAAGCTTGGAGCTGGTCAAAGCAAATTACAAGACCAATTCAGAGTTGGGGATAATGAAATAGTCTCACTCTAATCTAGTACAGCCTCATCTTAAATTGATTACATCTGTAAAGACCTTATTGCCAAATAAGGTTACATTTACAGGTACTAGGGATTAGGAATCCAACATGTCATTTCAGAGTACACAATCAGCCTACTATAGGCATGTACCTAGACTATATAAATAATTCTCACTACTTAACAATGAAAAGACAACCCATTTTTAAAATGGGCAAAGTATTTGAATAGATTGTACTGTATTCCCAAGAAGACATAAAAATGGACATGAGCACATGAAAAGATGCTTAACATCATTAGTCATCAGGGCAATTCAAATCAAAACAATGAGATAACACTTCATCTCCATTAGGAGGGCAAACAAAAAAGATAGTTAATAATAATAAGCGTTAGTGAGAATGTAGAGAAATTAGAACTTTCCTGCATTGTTGGTGGGAATGTAAAATGGTGCACCTCTTTTGGAAAATGATTTGGCAGTTCTTTAAGATGTTAAACATTGAGTGACTATATGATCCATCATTTCTGCTTCTGAGTAGAAACCCTTCTAAGTAGAAAATAGCCCAGTCACTCAAGAGAATTCAAAACATATGTTCCTACAAAACTTATACATTGATGGTTATAATAACATTATTCATAGTAGCCCAGATATCAAAATAGCCTAAATGTTTATCAACTGATGAATGGACAAAGGAAATATGGTATGTCCATGCAATGAAATATTGTTTGCTGATAAAAAGGTGACAAAAGGCAATGAAATCCAGGCATGGTGGTGCATGTTTGTAATTCCAGCTACTTGGGAGGCCGAGGCAGGATGATCACAAGCTTGAGGCCAGCCTCAGCAACTTAGCAAGACCCTGTCTCAACATAGAAAGGATCAGAGATGTAGCTCAGTAGTAAAGTGTCCCTGGGCTCAGTCCCCAGTACCCAAAAGAAAAAAAATATAATGAAAATTATTGATACATTCTACAACATGGTTGCACTTTGAAATATGCTAACTGAAAGAAGCCAAGAACACATACTATATCATCTCAATGATATGAAATATCTGAAATGCGGGTGGGTTGGGGCTAAGGAAGAATAGAGGTACTTTGAATTAGATGGAGGGGAGTGAGGGGGGATATGGGGGTAGGAAAGAGTAGAATGAATTGGACATTATTACCCTATGTGACATTATTACCCTATATGATTACATGACCTGTATAACTTTACATCATGTACAACCAGAAGAATGAAAAGATATACCCCACTTATGTATGATGTGTCAAAATGCATTCTACTGTCATGTATTACTAATTAGAACTAATGAAAAAAGAAATATCTAGAGCAGGCAAATTTATAAAGACAGAAAACAAATTAGTGGTTGCCTAGTGCTAGGGGAAAGGGAGAATGGGAAGTGATTTCTAATGAGTATAAAATTTCTTTTATGGGTAATGAAAATGTTCTAAAATTAGATAGTGATTATGGTTATACAATTCTGAATGTACTAAAAAACATTGAATTGTACATCTTAAAGGGTGGATTTTATTGTGTAAATTATATCTCAATAAAGTTGTTAAAAATCAGGTAAAGTCCTCTACCACGACTAAGGGAATTAGGAGACATAAGATAAATCTTGAAGATTTGGAATCCTCATTCAAAACAATGGGAGAGAGAGCTGTATTAACTATGTTAGGTGCTCCTATAACAAACAGTCCCCAGCTTTCAGTGAGTGAACAAATAAATGTTTATTTATCTCAAAAATTGCCTTATCCTGGTCAAATGATCATCCTTCATGATTTTCAAAGACCCAGGTTTTTTCCATCTTTTGTCTTTTTTAGATCTTTGGCATCCTTTTCCATTCAGCCACTGAATGAGAAAACAGAGTAGAGGATTGAACATGGGAAAGTTTCATTGTATGGGTCTGGATGTGACTTACTTTACTCCTACTCACATTCTATCAGCCAGAACTCAGTCACACTGCCACACCTAAATGTATGGGAGATTGGCACATACAGTTGACTTATGACTTATGTGTCAAGGAGGAAAAGAGAAACAGGTTTGCTGAACAGCTAGTTATTCTCTGTTATGAGGGCTGACCAAGGAAAAGAAAAGGATTGTAGACTCTGAGTCCAGCTGGAGGTGACATGTATTTGTATCTAGTGCTGAGAGTAGGGCCAGGTCATTTTTTCCCTATTGTCAATAGTGGAACATTCCCAGGTTGAAAGGACTACTATGGGGCACATTCCTGCTGGTAAATAAAGCCAAGTCACCATTAGTAATCCATGGAGATGGAAATAAAGACTAGGACAACCTTGAACACTTTAGCATCTTACCTGCAGAATGACAAATGTAGCCATGCTGTCTAAATTGTTATTCAAAGGAGAGCAAGAGATGAATATGGGAAATAAACTGTTATTTCTTTTCAGTTGGACATGAGTTAACTAAAAATAAGAATCAGTCCTCTTTTAATGTTTTACTCTAAATAGAAACCTGCCCAGGCTCTTCTTAATCTTTTTCTTCTTGGCTCCCTCTCTCCCAGTATCCTTTATTCTTGGTCACATCTGCTCCTTTGTGGCCTAGAGGCTTCAATTCTTCTCAGGAACCAGACCACCTGGTGCATACCTCAGATTGGAGTTCTTTTCTCTTTACTTACTTTTTCACAAGTTTTCTGGGCTGCCTTGACAGGTGTGACTATTTTAATGATATTTCTGTAGTGATTGTGCCTGTCCTTCTACACAACTACTGCCTGTCTTTATGACAGACTGTATGTTTGTGTCTGGCTGCTAATGTTGTAGTAAAAATCACCTCACTGGCTTGTTCTTATTCAGAGGCACTTTCTCTTGGTATAATACTGGATGTTTAATGAACCTTGTTTATGGAGAACGTGAGACAGAATAGTACAGCCCTCCTCCTTTGTGTTGTAATTCCCTATGGACTTGCTGAAAGGTATGTTGAGACCTCAGGGAAAGCCTGACAGGAAGAGAGATATAAACCAGGAAGGGGAAGCACCAGGGCCAGGGAGAAGTGATTCTTCTGGGAGTAGTCCATCAGAAAAGTTGACCAACAGTCTAAATAATGATGACTGAGGTGTGGGCTAAAGGTAGATGGGATTTAGACTGGTGTTAAGAACTAAAGGTCCGAGCCACTATGTTGGTGCCTGAAGGAGTTTTTCAATGGGTAGACATGTTTTCCTAATCTTTATACTCTTGCAGAGTGAATCTTACAAATCAGAATTCCTAGTTCACATTCTTCCATGACTTTCTATTACTTTTATGACAACATCTAAACAAACTGGTTTTCAAGACCATATGAACCTGGTTGCAGCCCCTCCATAGTCTCATTTCTCTTTCTACCTCCCTAGACTCATTGCCATGGCCATAGTTCTAAGATTCTTCCTGTTCCTCTTATATGCTAAGCTCTCTAGCTCTTCTACGGCTTCCTCTTGTTCTGACCTCGATGCCCCTTTGTTCTGGTGGCCTTCTGACTAACCCCTTGGTTAAGCCCACAGCATTCTGTCTCTATCTTCATGGCAGTTGTCTTACTCTATTGTAATTACCTGTTTATTTTTGTGCTTCCCCAATAAACTAAAAACTTTATGGGATTAGGGACTGTCTTATCTCCCATTGTATGCCCAACTACAGGGTCAGAATAGACTAACTTGTATAATAAAGAACCTCAGACATCTCAGTGGATGCATAGAACAGAAGTTTTATTTCTCGACTACATGAAAATTCAGTGTAGGTATTCAGTCAATGACCTCCTACATGGTTATCCACAAATCTAGGCCCCTTTCATTTTATAGTTCTCTCACCCCCTAGAGTTGTTCTTTCTGTCCAAGTTTGCATCTGACAGGCAGATGGCATAAGAAATAATGGAGATTCATATAGGCCAGTTTTTGATAAACTGTGCCTGGAAGTCTTGTACTTAACTTCTGTCTATGTTCCAGTGGCCACAATGTCAGTCATATGAGCACATATAATTGCAGAGGATGTCAGGAAATGTTATCCAGCTGTCAGCACATTTGAAGAGCAAGTAGTTGATCTCTGTACACCAGGATTTGCCTAGTAAATATTTGTTGAATATATGAACTTTGTATTTAGGCTCCATCTTTTTTATTGTACTTGGGATTGAACCCAGGACCTTGCACATGCTAGGCAAATGCTGAACTACTGAGCTTTATACCCAGCCCATTTTAGTTTCCATCTTGATTCTGAGGTGGTTCAGTTTAATCATCAGGACAGACATGTGATGAGAGATCATAGAAAACAAGCTTAGTGGATTACAAGAACTTGGGGACCTTGAAAGGGCCACAGACAGTTACAGAGGGAAGAGCAGTGCTGTCTAGGAGTTCAGCACCCAGATAATGAAGTGATACCCTCCCAGTGTTCCAAGGAAAGGTATTTTTATTAATATTTAAATTTCTTTTCTTGGAGGGGCCAAAGGAAGAGTAACAGAGGGGAGGGAGCGAGAACTTGGATTATGTAGAATGTGATGGTGTCAGCTTTTTTCATATATTGCTTCTAGGTTAATGATAGTAGTTTGTGGCATGCCTGTGCATGCACCTGGCTGCCTCTCACTGTCCTGCCTGGGAGGGAGCAGGTGTGTATAGCACACGTGATGTGTCCACTCTTTCCACAATTAGAGCATCCCTGAGGCTATTATCCCTCCAACTGAACAATCTCCTCAGGCTTATTGTGCAACCCATCCCCCTACAGGTGGCAGAAAACTCATTCCCTGTGTGAGTAGGTAGAAACAAGACAAACATGGTGAGAGCTACCACTGACAAGCAATTTAATTTGAAAATTCACCTCTAAAGACTTCTGGATGAGCTGGGATGGAATATCTCCTTACCTGTGGGTTTAGGATTTTCAAAAGCACTTTCCCACACCTTATCTTGTTTCATTCTCATAGCAACATGGTGAGGTAAGAAAGCCAAAGCTTATTATGTCAGCTTTACAGATGAGAAAACCGAGGTTCAAAGTAACTCTGATGACTTTCCCAAGACCACATTGCTGTTCCTTGTCTCTTGCCATTTCTACTCCAACCTGCCACCCCCTACACTGCTTGAATCTGAAAACTATTTTCCAAAGGATTCCCTCTTTGCTTACAGTCAGTGAGCCTGGAAAATATGTCTCAAGGCTGACCTTACCTCTCAATGCTGGTCATTTATTTTCTTGTCTAAACAAGCAGGTCTGCAAGAAGCTACCACAAAATCCTTTCCTGTGTTTATGTCTCTGAAAGCTGTGGATCCATGTCCTCCCAGTGTCTCCTTGGAGTGTTGGCAGAGAAAACCAAAGACAGCTGAAACATTTCCCAAGTTGCAGTACCCTGCATCCCAGTTAATTATAGTAGTGTCTAGGTGGGGTTATACCATGGGACTCTTTTTCATTAAAACAAAACAAACAACCACAGAGCTAGGACATTTTAACAAATGTCTATGTGCATTCTTGCTACTAATGTTGCGTTCCCATGAATCCTTAATGCGCTCTCCCAACCTCAATCAGACAGAAAGCCGACGTTACCTTGCCATCCTACCTAATTAAAGACAAAGGCTATAGTTTCTCCAGTCTATCACAGTCTGGTTTCTGCCTTTTGCCATCATAGAAGAAGAAGGAGAAGCTAAAGGTTGACCGTGATGTGGGAGGATGTAGCAAGAGGAAAAAGAGGTCACAGAACTTAAAACAGGATTTCGAGCATTAAAACCTAACTGGCACAAAGAAAGTATCCTTGCAGGGGCTAGGGTGTGGCTCAGTGGTACAGCACTTGCCAGCATGTGTGAGGCCCTAGGTTCTATCTCCAGTACTGTAAAAATAATTTTTAAAAAAGTATCCTTCTGGAGGAAAGACTGGGTAATATAGGTTCCTAAGCCTTCCTTCCTGTCTCTGTCCCTTTCACAGGCCCAGGTATACCTGAGAAACCCACATCTTCTGGCTTCATCTCCCAGCATTGTTTTTGCAGAAGCAGAGCATGACCAACATCTAATAGTATCTGTGTTAGTATCTGTCTCAGCAAATCCCTTTCTGTATTAAAAGATTAATGCTGTAAATCCAGAGTTATAGGGAGATTGTGGTGTTTCCTCTTCTGGTGTCAGACTGTTGTTTTTCTAGCACTATTTTCTGTTTTCCTTTTTTCTCTCCTTTCTCTTCCTGATAAACCATATTTGAAACCCTTCTCTAATTTCTCACTTTTTCTAATAGCCATAGAAAGCCTAGACAATTTGTATGGGATCTGTGCTACTTTTTAAGGGAAGATATCCCAGTTTTTCTTCAACAGAGGAGTTGTGGGTCTTCTGTGATCTGGTCTAATGTCTTCTGACTGAGGTTAACATGAGGAAGTGATGCTTCATCTATAAAATTCCAGGAAAAGTTCTGAAAAGCACTCTTTTGAGGTGTTTTGATGTTTGTTGTGGGGGAGATTATTTTGCCAATGTTGAGGTCAGAATTCAAGCCTGCTTCTGTTGCTGTTCATGAGGGCTGAATGATGTGCTAATTCAGATATTGTGCTATGCAATGAACACTTGCTTTGAGTTGTGCATTAAGACATGTCATCATGTAGCTTTTTCATTTGAGCCAAACATTTACATGGTAGAGCTAAACATGTTGCTATTACTGGTTCATCTTTAGTGAGCACCTGCTATTTACAAGGTTCCATACTTTTCAAACTCCTTTCAGAGTTTTCCAGGGGAAGTTATCCAAACTGAGACTAGTTCAGGAGGAAGATGGTAACAATCTGAAGATAATAGTGCTGCCATGCAGTGAAGAGACCATGGAGAATTTGTCTATCCACAATTCACTCCCCTAATTATTGATTCTGCTTGTAATTGATTAGTATATACACTTCTATAAAGAATGATCAGATAATCAATAATATATTGCCTGGTTCAACTCCAAGCATGATGCTTAGTAGCACTGGTAGGTCAGAAAATGCCTGTGTATTGAAGTAATGTGTTTACCTAGTGTATTTTCTATTAGATCATGAATTCTTTGGAGTTAGGACCCATGTGTCATTGGATTTTGTGTCTACAGCCTCACACCCAGTGTCTGGCACTTAATATATATATTCATAGAGCCCCATAGGACAACTATGCATCTGCCAAAGATTGTTAAAATTTCTCTTTCCAAATTATCCTCCCTCCTTTCTTAGGATAGGCTTTTTGTTTATCCTACTGTCTTAGTTCTGAGAGAAGTTTCTTTCAAGTAATCAACTAATCTATCTCATCATATGCTATTTGACTCATCCCAAGGTGTGTTAGCCTACTTAGGGCTCCCATACAAAATCCCATAGACTGGGTGCTTAAATAGCTGATATTTGTTTCTTACAGCTCTGGAGACTGAGAAGCCCAAGGTCAAGTTTCTGGCCAGTTTGGCTTCTGGTTAAGCACTTTGCCTGTTTTGCAGACACTTGCCTTCTTGCTGCATCCTCACATGGGAGAGAGAGGGTTTTGTGTCAGGGAGAGGGGTGAGCTGAGAGGATCTTCCTAGTATCTCTTCTTATAAGGATTGTAATCTAATTGGATCAGGGCTCTACCTTCATGACCTTATTTAACCATAAGTAGTGGCTTAGAAGCTCCATCTCCAAATGTAGGCACACTGGGGTTTAGAGCATCAGCATGTGAATTTGGGTGGGATATAAATATACAATTTGGAAAAATATACTTGTTGCCCACTCTAACATCTACTGTTTTCTGATCAAGAAAAAGATAAGCATAGTACTATGTGTGAAAAATCTTAAAGGAGTCAGGTTGCAGCACTTAACAAAATCTGTGGTTGATCAAGCAAGTTTACTGTATCCTTGTCTTTTCCTTCCATAAAATATATATTTTGTTGTTGTTGTTTTTGTTTAGTTGGGGGAATTCCATGAGAATTCTCTTGAGTGTGTCTATTACACAAAAGCGCTCATATTTTGGAGACAAGGCAGCAGTAGTAGTGAGATGTGGTAACACACCCTTGTAATCCCAGCAACTGGAAGCTGAGGCAGGAGGATCACATGTTCGAGGCCAGCATCAGCAGACCTTGTCTAAAAATGAAACAAGCAAGCAAACTAAAAATTAAACAGGTCAGTAGTAAAAAAATTGAAATAGGAAAGTTGGGATAAGCTGGATTATGCTATGGTAATAAATATCCCCCAAATTCCAGCAGCTCCATATAAAAAATGTTTATTTCTTCCTTACACTGCCTGTCTTAAGGGTTGTCAACAGGAGTGCTCTACTAGTTGTAATTGTTATGGGATCCATACTAATGGCAGCTCCATTTTGACATGTAAATGGGAACATAGTAAATTTCACACTGGCTCTCAGAGTTTTCAGCTATCACATATAATTAATGCTACATAGCACTTTCTGCTCATCCTTTTTAAAAATTGGTTTTTAGTTGTAGATGGACACAATACCTTTATTTAATTTATTTTGTGTGGTGCTGAGGATCAAACCCAGTACCTCACACATGCTAGGCAAGCTCTCTGCCACTCAGGTACAACTGCAGCCCCTCTTCTCATCTTTCATTGACTAGAGTAAGTCACATGACCATACCCAACCTCAGAGAGGTAGATGAAGCAATCTTAGTAAAAAGGAGGAAAAAGGAGCTAAATCTTTTCTTTGGCAAACAGCACTGATTATTACTATAATTGGGTAATAATTAGGCCTACATAAACTAGGATAGGACTTGAGCAAAATTGTGGTATAAATGAAAAGTTTTATTTACTTAATGCCTTTTTTAAAAATGCTGCTTGTAAAACACCTCCAGCATCTAGAATTTCTTGCCTGGCTGAGTAATGTTGTGCTTAGAATGAGAGTCAGAGAATGAAACCATTTTCCATTGAGATCCTGAGAGTTGCCTTTCAAGTGTCCATATAGTATAAATAACAATAGCCTCAAAGAAACAATTAAAAGCTCTCCGGGTGGCTTATCTCAGATCCACCTAGAAATGAAAACCCCCAAACATGCCAAAACATTTTTAAAATGGCTGTGTCTGAGGGTGGTCTCCTTGTAATGATAAAGCTTTCTCCTCATCCTTCCTGAAAGTGATACCAGACTCATGTTAGCAACAGTATCGCTGTCTGGAAAGGGGATGGCTGAATCTGGTGGGATTACTTCTGAGCTGCATAAACACAGATTGAATTAAGCATGGCGAGTTGATGATGGGGCACGTAGAAAGAGTCAGGACCATCCATTGAGATAATAACTAGTTCATTATCTGCCCAGATAAAGGTCATACAGGCTTTTAGCAACATCATGGAAAGGAGAATGGACTGACCTTTCTGACAGCAACTCTCTGCTCCATTTTTCAAAAACAGATCTTAGGCTACCAGTAAGAAAAATCCATGTTCTTCCTGACACCTCTCTTTTCCCTTCCCTGGATTCCCAATGCGTAAGCTTTGGGAGTTGATTTTAAAATGACTGCCTTCATTTAAATTGCTTACAATGGCTCTTTCCTGGAAAACTCTCATGTAAGTTCATGAACAAATGTTAGTAACTTATGTATCTCCCCCATTTTATCCACTATATCACACTTCTTCTTTGCTCCTAAATTTTGCTTTTGCATAACAAAGCAAAATTGCTATCATTTAGTCAAAGGAAACTTCTGCCTTTTAGGCTATATCTTCAAACTTTTTAAGATTACATTATGAATCATTTAGAAGGAATCAGCATACCATATTGTGTTGGTGTGAAACTTAGAAAGCACTGTGGTGTGGGTGGGAGTACATACACCTATAAACATAAATAATAGTTACGAGTAACTTTCAACACATTAAGAATATTCTTGAATCCTAAATTAAGTAATGGCAGGTTCCACTTTTCCCAGGAGGTGGTGATTTAGGCCAAGCATCATAAAACAGTTATTCCAATGGCAAAGTTTTCAATGAGATTTCAAGGGAATGATTTCCCCTTATTCATTTTTTGTAATTGTTTTAATAGGCTATCTAGTTCTATAATAGGTTGGCAAACTCTGGGTAATGTATTTTCTTCCTACTACCTTAGAAATCTTGTCAATAAAATGAAGACTAGTAATATGGATTTCTTACATAGCTATCATTTTTCTCTGTAAGGAAAGTTAAGATATGTACTTTGGTAAGAGGAATAAGCTGTGTTGAATGCTAGGTCATACTGAGGCCTCCTGGCTCCAATAAATTACATTTGCTCTAGGTTGACTAGCCATGGAATGAGGTCATGTACCCTTGGTCCAAATCATGAATGTGACAGCCTGCATCTACATACAGTATAATCCAATCGCTGCTACCTTACTATACTCCATCACTGTCTGTGTCACCTTTAGGGCATGGGTTTGGCAGAAGATGACAGTAATGATATGTATTATGCTCAGTCTTTAGCCTCAAACAGTAAAAGGCCTCACATTTAGATTTTTTAAAGAAAGCAATTTCATATCACCTAAGGATAATTAATGAGTTCTATATGAGAAATGAAATCAGAATTATTGAACATAGAAAAAGGAAATATTTCTTGAAATATATCCATATAGCATATAAAAACTGATGACCATATTCTGTAACATTTTTCTTCTCCTTGGCACTGTACCCCATTTTGTATTTGACCCGAATGCACTTTTTTTGTACTGGGTAATTGAACTCAGAGGTGCTTTACCACTGAGCCACATCCCCAGCCCTTTTTGATTTTTATTTTGAGACAGGGTCTCACTAAGTTGCTTAGGGCCTGGCTAAGTTGCTAAGACTGGCCTTGAACTTGTGATCCTCCTGTTTCAGCCTCCCATGTTGCTAGGAGTATAGGCTTACACCACCATGCCCAACCCAACTGTACTTTTAAGCACAATTTTCTTTTTGTGCATGAGAAATAACAGTAAGTAATTTTTTTTTGAAATAGGACAATCTCTTTTGTAAGGAATAAATGGTTGTTATGCTCAGGATAGATGTATTACACAATGGTATTGGAATTACAGGTAGCTATATACTTTTGGAACAGGAGAATTGAAATAAATGTTCATCTGCACTGTTTGTTACGCATCTCCCTGAAGTTTGCAATGACAGAAAGAAATGATCATGAATGATGGTAAATGTAGTTAGGGTGCTAAATGTATTTGTTCATATGAAATAGAAAAATCTTAGCATATATGAAGTTGTTAAAATATGGATCAGCAATATTTGTGTGACTCCATTTAATGACATTTATATACTGAAATAACATCTTTATTTATAATGCACATTTATATTAAGATAATATATGTATTATATTACATCAAACACATAGCTCAAAAGTGTTTTCAAAGAAATTAAGATTCAAAACAAAGGTACCAATTATACTAAGTCTCCAAAGTTCCTTTTATCTGAATTGTTGGTGTGTCATGATATTTAATAACACTTTCCAATAGTTTGGGCAAAAAAAGTATAGAGCTTGTGGAATCAAACTTGAATAGTACATTCATGCTGATTTATGCATGAGTTAGAAGGTATTTATTGTCTTAATCAGAAATTGGAACAATTTTTCTGCAAAGACCTAGAAAGTAAAAACTTCAAGCTTTTGAGGTCATATATTCTCTCTTACCTCTATTCAACTGTGTCATTGAGTAGGAAAGCAGCCATAGACAATATGTGAGTGTGGCTATGTTCCAATATAATTTTATTTACAAAAACAAAAACAAGTATTGGACCAATTTGGCTTATGGGCTAAAGTGTGTCAACTTCTGATCTTAACTATGAAGCATTTTAACCATAGCCTAGTTAAAAAACAATTTATATGTGGCACCTAGTTTAATGCACAAATGCCCATACATTTGGCACATGCATGTACACACAAGAATGAGAGTTGAATGTTTATGTGTCCTTTTTAGATGAGTCTGGAAAAATTCCTGTATATGTAATTTTATCCTACAGTAAATAAATCTGCCCCATTTTCTAAATAAATATCCTGATTCTGCTGGAATTCTGGCTACCTTATCCAACTAAAGTTTATGCAGTGTTGTCATTGTTGTCTTTTCTCCTCTCAAGTTCATTGCTTCATGATCATATGGGTTGCTTAATTAATGCTCTTTCATGATGATTATGCTATTCACATAGACATTTTAAAATGTGGGCTGTGTAAGTCGCTTTTGTTATGAGTCATTCTCTCTTGATGTCATTAGATAATTTTAAGCTAGGCATTAATTGAAATGAAACCTCAGGCTTCGTCAGATTGATTAATCTTTCCAGACTCTATCAAAATACCTTTCTTTCTTTCCAGAAACAAAAATTATAGTCATTTGCTTAGAAACGGGAGAGAACCATGCTTTTCCAAATGAGAAGGTTGTTTGCTTTGGAAAGTGGATTTATTGCGATGATAAATCTGACTTGTATTATCTGCTCACCTGTTTGTCCTCAGGGGAGCTATTACTGTTAATCTTTTTACACTGGAAAAGTTGAAATGATAGTTTCAAAAGTTGGACCAATAAAAGCTGATAAGCATAGAAAAAAAGTTTACTCTTCTACCTGGAATATGTGTTCCATCAGTATCCTGCAGCATTTCCTTGTAAGAGGATAGCAGTCAAACAAGAGTGTTGGCTCTTGTAACTGGGTCCTGCCTAATATTTGGGAAGCTCTATTTTACAGAAATGTAAAACAGGCTGTAGTCTTACCTCTAACTCTCAGGTTCAACATCTCTTTTCTTTCTGTTTTTCAAAGATTTCTCCTAAATAGTAAGAATTTAAGTTAAAAGGAAGATTTTCATTTACCTAAATCACAGCAAGTCATATGAGTTTATAAAGCCAAAATTTTTAAAAATGAAGATATCATTTCCACTCTATTCTAGGCAATAGTATTTTATTTCCCCAAAGACCTCTTGAATTTCTCTACTTGCAGGAAAAAGCATTCTGCATTTCCCCACCCTCAAGCATAGTAGATACCGTCTTAGCTTTTTGAGGTAGTACAAAGTACATCAAACTTGTAAAAAAAGTAATTATAGATCTTTTCAAGTATGTCTCCAAAAAAACTTTCAAAAAACTTATAGAAACAAAGTAATCTCTTCATTGTGAGATGTACCTCATCTTAGCAACATATCAACAAATGTGTATAGTTAAACACTTCTTGACCTGGGGAAGCCCAAGGAAGCATTCTTCTTTTTTAAAAAATTAATCTACTGATTTCTTTCTGATGCAGCCTGCATCTAAATTCCAGACAGGAACAACAAATAACACTGGCCCATAACCTAGGGTCTTCTTCTGGGCATTTGATTAATTGGGAGTAGCAACCCATTGCTGAGAATATTTTCCCCCTTATTGCCTTCTGTGCAATTAGTTGGAGCATCACCACAAAACCAGTGCATTTCTTAACTTTGGTCTGCTTTTGTGACATGAGTGAATCCATACATAGTACAGTACAGCAGAGAGCAAAACTGTAAAAGTCACCTGGCGGGGAATGCCAGAAATGAATCCCCATGGTTGGAGGTGCAGTTGTGCATTTATAAAGTCCCTTAGCACATGCCTTCATGAATGTTGGCATGATACTTCAATCATTTGAATCATTGACAGCCATGGGCTTTTATGTGCAATTTACTTTTAAAAATTTGTGGGCTTTCAGGATTTTAATTTCATAATATTTTTCCCTCTCAGTGAAATCATTGGGTAATATGGTTTTTTTTCTAATTTGTTCTTTTTAGATATATATGATAGTAGAATGTATTTTAACATATTATACATACATGGAGTATAATTTATTCTAATTAGGATCCCATTCTTATGGTTGTATGTGATGTGGAGTTTCACTGGTGGTGTATTCATATATAAACACAGGTAAGTTATGTCTGGGATAATTCTCTAGAATGCCTCTTCTAGCTGAACATGGTGGCACACACCTGTAATTCCAGTGACTCTGAAGGCTGAGTCAGGATGATTGCTGGTTCGAAGCCAGTCTTAGCAATTTAGCAAGGCCATAAACAACCTAGTGAGACCCTGTCTCAAACTAAGAAATAAAAAGAGTTGGGGATGTGGCTCAGTGGTAAAGCACCCCTGGGTTCAATTCCCACTAACAAAAAAAAAAGAAGAAGAAAAAAGAATGCTTTTTCTGGGCTAGAAGTGTAGCACAGTGATAGAGCGCTTGCCTAGTGTATGCGAGGTCTTGAGTTC